>SJYQ01006453.1:884381-899284 GCA_006410935.1 Redunca redunca
AGTTCTTGAATCCTTGTGGCAGCCTTGTCCACGTTAACTGTCCGGAGAGTCCTGTTAGGGGATCTTTCCACTCAAAGGCAAAAATAGGCTGGCTAATAGGGCTAAGCTGTAGGCAGAAGGCATCTTTAAAGTCTAAGGCAGTATACCACTTTCGGCTGGGGGGAAGTGTACTCAACAGGTTGTAGGGGTTGGGCACCGTTGGGTGTAAGTCAGCTACCCGTTTATTGACTTCTCTCAGGTCTTGCACAGGCCGGTAATCTCCTGTTCCGGGTTTTCGGACTGGGAGCAGAGGGGTGTTCCAGGCTGACTGGCATTTTACCAGTATGCCTAGTTTGAGAAGCCGCTGGATGTGAGGACGGATCCCGTCTCTGGCCTCTCTACTCATCGGGTACTGACGAACAGACACGGGGAGAGAGGAAGCCTTGACTTCTACCACCACTGGAGGCTGCCGGACCGCCATCCCCATGCCCGAAACCGGCCCAAGCTAGAGGAGTTTTAGTCAGCCATTCTTGCATTTCGGCGGCCTCAGGGGAGGGGCCTTTGAGCAGCCTATATTTATCTTCTAATCTTAAAGTCAGGATTTGCAGTGGCCTCCCCTTCCTGTCTGTTATTGTGGCACCTTCGGTGTGAAAATGAATCTGGGCCCCTACTTTTGTGAGCAAGTCCCGCCCCAGCAGGGGGTAAGGGCATTCAGGGATCACAAGGAACGAGTGGGATACCCGGCCCACGCCAAGGTCCACTGTTCTTCGGGTAGTCCATGGATACTGCCGATACCCTGTAGCGCCCTGTACCCAAGCCTTTTTCGTAGACAATGTCCCTTCAGACTGTAACAGGACCGAGTGTTGAGCTCCCGTGTCCACCAGAAACTGTACAGGCTTTCTCTCCACCTTGAGAGTTACCCTAGGCTCGGGGAGGGGATCCGAACCCCGTCTCCCCTAATCCTCTTCTTCTAGGGCAAGAATTTTATCGGGGGTGGAAGACCTTCCCCTCTTCTTTTTGGGGCAATCCTTAAGCCAATGCCCCGTTTCTTTGCAGTATGCACATTGGTTTTTGTCTAGAGGTGGCCTATATCTTGCCTTGCTTTTCCCACGATCTTTGCCCTCAGCTCCATCTCTCCCTTCAGCCCATCTAGTCTTTGCAGCTTCCTCCTGATATCTGAGGCTGACTGGTCAATAAAGGCCATTGCTGTAGTTGCCCTATGCTCTTCAGACGTGGGGTCATAGGGAGTAAATCGTCTGAATGCCTCCATTAGTCTATCTAGAAACACAGTTGGTGACTCAGTGGGTTCCTGAGTCACTTCTCTTACCTTAGCCAGATTCGTGGGGCACCTCGCAGCCCCCCGGAGACCCGCCACTAGAGCCTGGTGATATATCCTCAGGTGCTCCCTACCTGCCAGGGAATTGTAGTCCCAGTTGGGTCTCATCAGCGGAAAACCAGCATCTATCTCATTAGGAAGTGCCGTGGGACGCCCGTCATCTCCAGGCACATTTTTCCGGGCCTCCGACAGCACCCGCTGTCTTTCCTCTGTCGTGAGGAGAGTCTGTAACAACTGCTGACAATCATCCCAAGTGGGCTGATGTGTAAAGACAACAGATTCTATTAAAGCAGTGAGCGCTTGCGGGTTATCAGAGAATGAGGGGTTTTGATTTTTCCAGTTATAGAGGTCTGAGGCGGAAAACGGCCAATACTGGAGGGGCCGATTTCCCTGANAGCTGGAGTGCAGCTTTTTGATTGGTGGTTGGATCTTAACCTTTTCAGTGATAGGTCTTAGTTATTGGCCCGAGACGATTTACTAGCCTACAATCATATTGTACAGCTGTTTTTCAGAAAAGTTATTTCCTTGAGCTGTTCGAGACAATCACCTTCCCAGAACAACTCTTGGGGAGTCTCACTCCTAGGACGTAAGGTATGTTTTGTCCTGTACCTTAAAATGAAAGGCCTGTCAACAAAAGGCCTGAGGATGAATGCCTGTTTTTCTCCTAGGCCCCTGGTAATTTTTAACTCTTGTTCTTATAGTCCCTGGACAGAAGCCCATGATCTCATTTTCTATGGCAGACTGACCACAGGACAAAGACAGGCCTTGATCAAAAACAAATTTTAGATTAGTTTCCACATTCCCACAATAACATAGGCAAAATAAGTTAACTTTTGTTTGGCTTATAAATTAAAGTTTGAATTATGTTCTTGTTAGTAAAGCTGGAACAGTGGGGATCATAAGTGATTGGAAAATGGGGGGATAAGGAAGGCTTTAGGGTGTTGGGTAAAGATCCTGGGCTGAGGCTACCCCACTGGCTGTCAAGGAAGAAATGGTAAAGATATGTAAGAGGAGTTAAGAGAATAGGCCTGAGACTACCATCGTTAGAAAGCCTTTGTTGCAAGATTAATTGGAGCCTAGTGTCTGGGAACTTGACTGTTGAACAGTTTCCTGTACTGAAATAAACTTTCCCTAAGTGGTAAGAGGAGCTTGCCATGGCTCATTGTACAAACAGTATGTTATTTGAATACCTCTTTTCCTTTTGGGAGCCTGAAATTTTAGATTTTCTAGGCATAGGGGTGCTTATGTGACTAGCCTATGATAAAAAATCTTAGGCATTGAATGTGTAATCAGTTTCATTAGTAGACCGGTCTTTACATGTTCTTTACAACTCAGTTGCTGGAGAAGTTAATTGCATCCTGTGACTTCATTGTGAAAGGATTCTTTTGAGGCTATTTCTGGTTTCCTGCAGACTTTACAGGATATAAGAAATGGGGAATAGTGGGCTTAGGTTAATTTTTTTTTTTTAGGGCATTTACATTCAGATTTTAGAAAAAAGAATACAAAACTCAATACTAAAAAAAAAAAATAAAGCTCAGTATTGCGCAAGTAAAACATCTCTGTGGGCTATAGTCGTTGTCAGTTTGAGACTCCTGGTGAGTTATAAGGTCTGGCTTCTTACAGCTTTATAAAGGACCATTGTATGGCACAGTTTCAGGGGATGCTATGTACAAACTGAGCTTCAGCCCACCTGTGAAAGAGTGATTATTAGTTGCTGCTGATTTTTTGAAGCTTTAAGATGAGTGTTTACCTTCTGCTGTTTTGGCACCCATCCCCATCTTCCAGCTACAGCTGTGGTCTCAACTCCATAATATATCGTCATTTAGTGCCTTGGAAAGAATAGCAAGGTTAAACCTGGGTGCCTAGACTGTAAACTGAGTAAATTGAAAGAAGCAAGTACAGAGTGTCCCCAAAGGCTGTCATAGCATTGTAGATGACTGAATTCTCTCCCCATGCCCCTTTGACTCTGCCAGGGAAAAGGGCAGAAACATCCATTACAGCTCCCACATGGATGTGTGCTACGTCGCTTCAGTTGTGTCTGACTCTTCGTGGCCCTAGGGACTGTAGCTCGCCAGGCTCCTCTGTCCATGGGATTCTGCAGCTCCCACAATATATACCTTTTCTCTGTTGACCACTGTCCTCATTGCATTTCTTGTGTTTCCTTTCTATTTCATGTGAAGTATACACAACTGAGAATTGACGAGAGAATTAAAATTTATTTTCAACTGAAGCAAAATAATTGAACTTTCAAAATGTCTTCAGTGAAGTAGTATATCCATTGTTTTCCTAAGGCATTACATTTTTCAAAATAATTGTTATTTGCAAATACAATCGGTTTTTGATTATAAATATTAATGGAAGGAAACATTGGTATGGATTGGCTAAAATGGCAAGATTATTCCCTGCTCCCTCCTTCTCGAATAGTTCTCATGAAGGCAGTCATCTTAGCTTTCCTGCTGGATGCTGCTACACTAGCCGTAGTAAGTGGAAAACACAGCAACAGAAAAAGCCACAAACAGTTGTTATTTGCAAATACAGTTGGTTTTTGATTATCCATGTTAATGGAAGTGGAGGTTGTAGAAGGAAGTCTTGTTTAACATCCACCATCTAAGTGAAAATAATCTACTGAAGTGATTTATAAAGAAGAAAACTTTTTGAAACCTTCGAAATGGTTCCAGGCATCTTATCTTGTAACCACTGGAGGAGAAGGTGCAGTTAGGAAAGATGGGGTGGGGGATTAAGTATTGAAGAATGTTAGTATGAATGAAGAACAGATGGTAAGGGCTTGTAATTACTAGAAGAAATGTGTAGATATATTTGTAAAAAAAAATGATGTAAAAAACATACAGTTAAATGTCTTTTTTCATTTTTCCATCTTAGTATATCAGAGCACTCCATAAATGTTGATCTTTTCAGTATTTTGAAACATAACCCTCTTAGCCAATAGTGAAATGGATCTTATAGCTATTTATTAGAATCACTGTCTTAAGTAAGAGGTTTATTAGATATATAAATGTAATTAAGAAATTGAAGAACTGCCTTCTTTAAAAAGAAGTATTCTTTGACTTATGATTGATTTTTAGGACTCTTGCTCTTCCTAGAAGAGAGGTAGACCCGATCTCTGAAGTTTTTCTTGTACACTGTGGTGCAGAATGTTTCCATTTTTTAATTTTTGCACCCATACTATATACTCATGTAAACAATGCAGTCTCTGCTTCATTTTCCTCATATATATATATTGAGAGGAATGGACTCAGTGATCCTTGAGAGCCCTTTCTAGGACCACACACCTAAGTTCCAGCCCACAAAATACTATGGCTAATCACTTAAAGATTCCATTTCATATCCTTATATATTCAGTTGTGTCATGCGTTTTGTTAAAATGTTTAACTGTCTTTCCACATCATGTGTTAATCACAGAAAAGCTCAGTTTCTGCCTGCTGTGTTAACTGAAGATTCTTTTACTTCAGATATCAGTGCTTTATTAACTCAACCCATAATTGGCAAATATTTTGGTTTGCTAAAATTAACTTTACAAGTAAGTGAGATTTGTTTCTCTAAGTGCAAAATCTAGTGGAAAAAACCATTTCAATGCAGTCCTCCTTTCTACAATGTGTGTTCAACTTGACAATTCTAAAGAATGCTTTTTAAACTAAGGTTACTGTGAAGGTAGCCCAACAGCAGAAATGGGAAGAGAATAACCAAGGAAATCAGGATGTGAGCAAATCTATATTTTATATTAAATTCATGTGAATTTTTCATTAAACCTCACAACGTATCTTCAATATAGGAAAATGTGAATTCCTTACTGACTCTCTGGCAACCATGTTTACATGAGTATGTAGTATGGGGGCAAAAATTTTAAATGTGAGAACCTGAAACTTAGTAGGAAGCTATTACACTTAACATTATTGGATTGTAAAATTAGCTCTTGTCACCAGAAGTCCAGCAGCATCTTGAGGGGAAAGCACAGACAAGGCACCTTCTGGAAAGGAGAGTAGTCATCAGGAAAGGAACTGTATACCTCAGAGCAGACAGGGGTTCCAACAGCTTGGAGACTGAGTACAAAGTCATAATGTTACCAAGTGCAGGCATATTGGTAGTAATAAAACATTAAGAGTGACATAAACTTGAATTCTTATTAAAAAGCTATGTCCACGAGTGAAACAGTACCAGTTGAGAAAGCAAGCTGCAAGAAACAGTTGATTTTTTAAAGGTATTTGATGTCTCTCAAAAAGACCACTTCCATCATAACCATATTATTTAAGAGTTAGGATATTACTTGGTATTAATATATTCTGCATCTGCCTAACTGAAAAAAAAAAAAGCTGTTCTGCTTATGTAATTAGAGTATCCTAAATATAGTTCTTGAAGTAAATGAAAGTTAATGGTCCGTGCTATCAAAGGTAGCTTGATAGAGTTATAAAGTCTCAGAGGTATTTAGAGAAAAGAATTCTAACTTTTTTCCTGCATTGAAATAACGTAATGCTTAACATTCTGTGGAATAGCATTGCATTTTCATTTATAGAGTTCAAATATTCAAAGTAAGTATCTCGATGGACCAACTTCATTATGAAGTGAAGTGAAAGTTGCTCAGTCGTGTCCTCTTTGTGACCCACCCCATGGACTATACAGTCCATGGAATTCTCTAGGCTAGAATACTGGAGTGGGTAGCTTTTCCCTTCTCCAGGGGATCTTCCCAACCCAGAGATCAAACCAAGGTCTCCTGCATTGTGGGCAGATTCTTTACCAGCTGAGCCACAAGGGAAGCCCAGGAATACTGGGGTGGGTAGCCTGTCCATTCTCCAGTGGACTTCCCAACCCAGGAATCGAACTGGGGTCTCCTGCATTGCAGGCAGATCCTTTACCAACTGAGCTATCAGGGAAGCCCAGCTTCATTATGTTAGGAAATAAATTCTGATTTTTTTTTTCTTCCTGGTTAGCAGACTTTATACAGCTAGGGTCACACATGTAGGATCTGAGCAGGGATCATAAATGATTGCAGGGAGTTGTCTGGACACTGTAGGCAACTGGAAACCAGATAGCACTTGGGCTACAGTTTGGGTCTAGTGTATCATATCCTCAGAAATTGTAAGAGAAGATAAATAACTTGAATTTTATACAAAGTCTTCCAATTTGTAAATGTTGACAACTAAAGAAAAAAAAAGTTGTTCAAACCAATGAAAACTTGTTTGTGGGCCACAGTCATCCCTTGGGTTGCCAGTTTGCCACCTCTGATTGACCAGATCTATTACACATAAGCTCTGTTTTGAGGCCAGTGATAGCATAACATAAAGATTTTTAAATGTGGTCCTCAGAAAATGTCTTTCTTTTGGAGTTTATAGTGAAAATGGAATAGGTAATTTATTGTTAGATTAAAATGCATGCATAATACATAAAATGACATTGTGTTCTAAAATAAGAGAAATGTTCATTTTCCTTTTTTGGTAGAAATAACACCATTGGAAATCAAATACCTTCACTGATAATAATATGTCTTGATATGTATTAAGGTATTTTGTGTTGGTGAGTAAGTAAAGCCACTCAGTCATGTCCAACTCTTTGCAACCCCGAGGACTGTAGCCTACCAGGCTTCTCTGTCCATGGGATTCTCCAGGCAAGAATACTGGAGTGGGTTACCATTTCCTTCTCCAGGGGATCTTCCCGACCCAGGGATCGAACCCAGGTCTCCGGCATTGGAGGCAGACACTTTAACCACTGAGCCACCCGAGAAGATTCATTGTCCAGACTATAAAGGGGGAGGGAAAAGCAAGCCTTCTTTAAACTATACTTCTCCTTAGGTCACACAGTTTTTTGTTGAGCAAATCACAAGCCTTTTTCCAGATTCATTAAAGTTAAAAGATTATTTTGAGTTTAGTACCTCTCATAGTAGTTTTGTGTATTAGATTGGAGACGTAAGGTCATTTCTTAACCTAATATCAAGAAAGATTTTCTTACAGAGATGGAAACACCCCAGTCAGATTGTGTGTCCTTGGAAGAAGGTATGACCTTGATGACTCATTGAAACAACACTTCATTGATGTGCCTTTGAAAACGTGCCTAACCTGCAATCTCAGGTTCTTATCTTAACAAATTCTTCTCTCCAAAACAGCTTAAATATCTACTTCCTCCTTGTAGGTAATGAAAGAAGAGTTTGCAGTACTAATTTGTACTGTTTACAAATATCTTCTCTTGGTAGCATTTACCCTCTCACTCTCCCACTTAACATTGTATACATCGAAACTACCCCTAACCCTGAAGACAGAAGGGGCAGAAGGGGATTGAGGGGAAGGCTGTAGGTGACGGTTTTCTTTGTCCTCTATGTTCTTTCACTTGTTCCTTCATTTAAGGCAGACTCAGTGTCCTGGATCTATTTCCTGGGTTCTGCGTATGAAGAATATAATTTATCGAAACATTTTTCTTTTTATTATAACCTGGTCACAGTTTAACAATCTATCTTACAGAAAACTGAATTATTGGCAAATGCAGTTTCTCCTGCTCTCCATACTACTGTCAGTGTCTAAGGTACAAATCTGATTGTGTCACTTGCCTTCCTGCAAAACTTTAGAGCTCCTCATGATTCAGGATAAAGTCCAAAATTTTTACCATGGCCTGCACGTCTTTCATGGTTCCTGATCTAGCTCATGCTTAGGTTTCCAAAGTAAACTCTGTTCTCCCACAGCATCCTGTGCAGATTATCTGTCATGAAATGTATCACTCTGTTATCATCCTTAAGTTTCTTTTTTTTGCCTTTACCAGGAGACTAACCTCTTTTATAAAAGTGTATTTTTTTTATTTCAACTGTTCCCAGAATCTCACAGAGATTGAAAATCTCAAAATCAAAATCTCATTTAGATTGAAAAGCTCATTTAGATTTCCAATCTCATTTAGTTCCTGGCACTAAATAAATGAGTTTCCTGGTGCCTGTCTAGCCTAAAAGCTCTGTATTTCACTTTCTTTGCTTTGTGTATGCTTTTGACAATATTATCCTCCTCTGCCTGGAATATCATCTGTCTCCTCTGGGGCCCCACTTTAGTTTACCTTTCTGCGTTTTCACAAAATGTTATTCATACATCCAACAGAGTATTATTAAACTATGTAAATTTCAGTGTAATCTCTGTCAGTCTAATGGTCAGGCTTGGAATCTAAAAGATTCTAAAATATAAACATAAAAGTAAGGATTGGCAGAAAGTAACCATAATGATGAATGAATGAAAGATGTTATTAATGGTATGCTAGAAATTCAATGAAATACTCTACAAACAGTAGACCCAAATTTGTGACTCAGGGTCAAGTTCACTGAGCACGTATGTTTCTTTGGGGGGACAGTCAGTGTTTCTAAAAACATTGGTATATAAGGATGCTCATCTGTTTCCTCTGTGGTTTAGTCTCTAAGCCATGTCCTATTCTTTTGGGACCTCATTGATTGTAGCCTGCCCTGGCAGGCTAATTCCCTCTGACCGTGGAATATCCCAGGCAAGAATACTGGAGTGGGTTGCCATTTCCTCCTCCAGGAGATCTTCTAGACCCAGGGATCAAACCCACGTCAGCAGACAGATTCTTGACCACTTAGCCACCTGGGAAGCCCACAGTCATTTGGGAAATAGATGAAAAAACAAGTTCTCTTTCTCTTTCTCTCCCTCCCCTCTTTTACTTTGTGTCTATCTCTAATTTCATCCTCACACCAACCCTGTTAGGTAAGGAGGGCAAAGATTTTCATCTCCATTTGACTATTGAAGAAGCTAAACCTGAAAGGTGAAATGACAGACCTAAGATCACGCAGTCAGTAAAAGGTAGGGCACCAACATAAAACCAGGTCTTTTGACTTCTCGTCTTTCCACAGTGTCATCACAAGGCTTATATTGTATTAGTGTCCCTGTTGTATATAGCTTTTCATTGAGTGACAGCTGCGTTTGAAAAGGGAAATAGGTTTTTAGCACATGACTGTTGAAGTGGCTTTTGATTGATGGTGAGATTTCCAAATTGCTAATCAGCAACAGAATCAGCAAGTAAACCAAAAGTGGATCATTCAACAATGTTGAGATTTTTCAGAAAGTTTGCTATATCATACGAGATAGTCTGTACGTTTTCTACAGAGATTTTTCATTTTCTGAATTAGTGGTTTATTATANATTACTATTTGTTTTTTAAATGATGGCTTTATGAAGATATAATTCACATGCCATGTAGTTAATCCATCTAAAGTGTACAGTTAAGTGATTGTCAATATGCTTAGGATTATGTAGTCATTATCACTATCAAATTTGAGAGCATTTTATCACTTGAAAAAGGAAACCCTGTACTTATTAGAAGTGACTCACCATTTCTCGCCAACACTCCCACCCCCACCCAGCCTTAGACAACCATCAGTCTATTTTTCTTTTTATAGATTTAACTGTTCCAGACATTTCAGATAAATGAAGTCACACAATACATGGTTCATTGTAACTGGCTTCATTTACTTAGCATGTTTAGCATGTTTTCAAGATTAATCCATATCGTAGCATGTTTCAGTACTTTTTATTATTGGATAATATATATTACATTGTATTAGTCCATTCATCAGCTGATATTTAGATTGTTTCCACCTTTTGTCTGTTATGAACAACGCTGTGATGAACATTTGTGTCCAGATCTTTGTGTGAATATGATCTTGGTCATCCTGGGTGTATACCTAGTATTAATAGTAGATTATGTGGTAGTTGGTCATATGGTAGGAGATCAGAGATCATATATAATGGGTCATATGGGAACTCTGTGTCTAACCTTTTAAGGAAAACTTTTCCGAAATGACTACATCATTTTACATTCCCACCAACAGTATATGAGTTTCAGTTTCTCCACATCATTGTCAACTCTTTTCTTCTTTGGTCAACTCGTTTTTGCTTTTATAGCTATTCTAGTGGGTGTGAGGTGGTATACCATTGTAGTTTTAATTTGTATTTCTCTGACTAATGGTGTTGAGCATCTTTTCATGAGCTTATTGGTCATTTGTATGTCTTCTTTGGAGAACTGAGTTTGGATCTTTTGCCCACTTTTTAAATTGGATTATTTGTATTTTTATTATTGGGTTATAGAAATTCTTAATATATTTTAGATATGTCATTTTCAGATACGAAATTTGTAAACTTTTCTCCCGTTCTGTGAGTTGTCTGCTCTCTTGATGGTGACCTTTGAAGCATAAAAGCTTTTAGTTTGGATGAAGTCCAACTTACCTGTTTTGTTAGTTGATGTTTTGGTGTCAGATCTAAGAAACAAGGTCATGAAATGTGTGCCTATGCTTTCTTCTAAGAGTTTTGTGTGTAGCTCTAACAGTTATGTCTTTGATACATTTTGAGTTACTTTTTGTGTATGATAATGTGGTAGGGGTCTGATTTTATTCTTTCATTTATATCCAGTTATCCCAGCACCATTTCTTGAAACTCCTGGTCCTCCCCTCTCTCTCCCATCTTCCCCCTTGGCAAGCCCAAGTCTGTTTTCTCTGAGTCTGCTTCTCTTTTACAGATAGGTTCATTTGTTCTACATTTTAGATTCCACATATAAGTGATATATGTAATATGGGGCTTTCCACATGGCTCAGTGCTAAAAAACCTGCGACTGCCTGCAATGCAGGACACGTGGGTTCAGTCTCTGGGTCAGGAAGATCCCCTGGAGAAGGAAATGGCAACCCACTCCAGTATTCTTGCCTGAGAAATCCCATGGACAGAGAGCCTGGCAGGCTATACTCCAGGGGGCCACAGAGAGTCAGACAGGACTTAGTGACTGAACCACTACCACCAGCATGTGCTATTTGTCTTTCTCTTTCTAACTCACTTCACTTAGTATGATGATCCAGCTGTTTCCGTGTTGCTACAAATGACATTCTTCTTCTTTTTTATGCCTCAGTAGTATTCCATTGTATATATGTACCACACCATCTTTATCCATTCATCTGTTAATGGACTTTTAAGTTGTTTACATATTTTGGCTATTGTGAACCATGCTGCTAGGGGTGCATGTATCTTTTTTGTATTATAGTTTTGTCCAGTTATATTCCCAGGAGTGGGATTGCTGGATCATGTGGTAATTCTCTTTTTAGTTTTCTGAGGAACCTCCATACTTCTTTCCTTGGACTGAACCAACTTACATTCCCACCAACAGCATAGGAGGGTTCCCTTTTCTTCACATTCTCTCCAACATTTGTTATTTGTAGACTTTTAAATGATGACCATTCTGACCATTGTGAGGTGGTACCTCATTGTAGTTTTGATTTGCTTTTCTCTAATAATTAGTGGTCTTGAGCATCTATTTATGTGCCTGCTGGCCATCTGTATGTCTTCTTTGGGGAAATGTCTATTAAGGTCATCTGCCCATTTTTCGATTGGGTTTTTTATTGTTGAGTTGTATGAGAGATTATTTATACATCTTAAGATTACAACCTCGTCTGTTGCATCATTTGCAAATTTTTCTTCCATAAGTTATCTTTTCATTTTTTAAAAAATGGTTTTCTTTACTGTGCAAAAGCTTGTAAGTTTGATTATGTCCCATTTGTTTATTTTTGCTTTTGTTTCAATTTCCTTGGGAGACTAACCTAAGAAAATGTTGGTATGATTTATGTCAGAGAATGTTTTGCCTAGTTTTTGGGTGGAGTCCTTAGGGTTTTCTATTTATGGTATCATATCATCCACATATAGTGACAATTTTATCTTTTCCTTTCCAATTTGGATACCTTTTCCTTCGTTTTCTTGTCCGACTGCTGCTAGGACCTCCAATACCATGTTGAAGAGAAGTGGTGAGAGTGGGACTCCTTAACGTGGTCCAGATTTCAGTGGGAAGGCTTCTAGCTTTTCACTGTTGAGTATTATATTATCTGTGGGTTTGTCATAAATGACTTTTATTATGTTGAGATATGTTCCCTCTGTTCCTGCTTTGGTAAGAGTTTTTATCATGAATGGATGTTGAATTCTGTTAAGTGCTTTTTCTACATCTGTTGAGATACATGTGGTTTTTGACTTTCGTTAATGTGGTGTAATGTGGTTGATTTTGTGTATGCTGGACCATCCTTGTGAATTGGGGATGAATCCCACTTGGTCATGGTGTGTGATCGTTTTTTATGTGTTGTTGGGATTTGGTTTGCTAATATTTTGTTGAGAAGTTTTGCATCTATATTCATTGAAGACACTGGCTTTTAATTTTCTTTTTTGGTGGTGTCTTTGTCTGGTCTTGGTTCAGGGTGATGGTGGCCTGATAGAATGTCTTTGGGAATGTTCCTCCACTTCAGTCTTTTGGAAGAGTTTGAGAAGAACTGGTATTAGTTCTTCTTTGTATGATTGGTGGACTTCACCTGTGAAGTCATCTGGTCCTGGACTTTGATTTGTAGGAATTGTTTTTTATGATTACAGATTCCATTTCACTCCTAGTGATCCATCTCTTCAAATTATCTTTTTCCTGATTCAGTTTTGGCAGGCTGTATGTTTCTAGAAAGTTGTCCATTTCTTCTAGGTTGTCAAATTTGTTGCCATGTAATTGTTCATAGTATTCTTTTATGGTTTTTTGTATTTCTGTAGTATCACTCAAGATTTCTCCTTTTTCATTTCTTATTTTGTTTGGGTACACTCTCATTTCTTCTGGCTAGAGGTTAATTTTGTTTACCCTTTTGAAGAACCAGCTCTTGTTTTTGATTTTTTTCTATTGTTTTTAGTATCTATTTTATTTCCTCCCTAATCTTTTTTTTTTTTTTTAAATTTTATGCATTTTCTCTGTACTGGGTCTTCATTGCCACTCAGGCTTCTCTCTGGTCATGGCAGGTGGGGCCTACACTGTGCGTGGGCTTCTCATTGTGGTGGCTGCTTTTGTTGCAGAGCACAGGCTCTGCAGAGTGTGGGCTTCAGGAGTTGAGGTATGTGGGCTCAGCAGTGGCAGTTCGCAGGTTCTGGACCACAGGTTCAATAGTTGTGATGCACGGGCTTAGCTCCAAGGCATGTGGGGTCTTCTCAGACTAGGAATTGAACTCGGATCTCCTACATTGGCAGGAAGACACTTCACCACTGAGCCACTAGGGAGTGTGAAGAAAGTAAAAGTGTCAGTTGCTCAGTCATGTCAAGTGGCCTTGGTTTTCCAGTGCAAGGGCTATCTGAATGATAATGATTTTCTAGGAAGGAGGGGTTATCATTATTATCATTGTTATTAAAAGCTCATTATCCCCTCCCTTTAGAATTTTGAAAGAATGTGTTAGTCACTCAGTCGTGTCCGACTCTGTGACCTCATGGACTGTAGCCCACCAGGCTCCTCTGTCCATGAGATCCTCCAGCAAGGATACTAGAGTGGGTTGCCATTCCTTTCTTCAGGGGATCTTCCTGACCCAGGGGACGAACCTGGGTATCCCGCATCGCAGGCAGATTCCTTACTATCTGAGCCACCAGGGAAGCCCTCCCTAATCTTTATTATTTCCTTCCTTCTGCTGACTTTAGGTTTTGTATGTTATTTTCTTTTACATGCCAGGTTAGGTTGTTTCCTTGAAATTTTTTCTTGTTTTTTTGATTAAGGTCTGTTGTACTTTTAAATCTTGTAAAAGTTATTTTGGTAGTGGTCCACTTCAGGGGGGCTTCTTGCATAGATTCTGTTGGAGGAGGTTGGTCAGGAGCTGTGCAGTGGAGGCACCTTCTATAAAAGGCCTGCCGTATCATTATAGTCAAGGGAGAAGGACCACAGCTGAACCAGTTATACAGGAATTGTTCACTCCTTCTTCCATATGCTGAGTATATTCAGTACACAAACAAAAAGCACACTCAGTCGTGTCCGACTCTCTGTGACCCCATGGACTGTAGCCACCAGGCTCTTCTGTCCAGGACATTTTCCAGGCAAGGATACTAAAATGGGGTGCCATTTCCTACTTAAAGGGGATCTTTCCAACCCAGGGATCAAACCCACGTCTCCAGTGTCACCTACATTTGCAGACAGATTCTTTACCCTCTGAGCCACAGAATATATTAAAAGTACTGAATATTCAATATTCTGAAGGGAAATGGGGGAGAGATTCAGTTCAGTTCAGTCGCTCAGTTGTGTCCGACTCTTTGCGACCCCATGAATCGCAGCATGCCAGGCCTCCCTGTCCATCCAGTTCCAGGAGTTCACTCAGACTCATGTCCATCGAGTCAGTGATGCCATCCAGCCATCTCATCCTCTGTCGTCCCCACCTCCTCCTGCCCCCAACCCCTCCCAGCATCAGTCTTCTCCAATGAGTCAACTCTTCGTATGAGTACTCCAAAGTACTGGAGCTTCAACTTTAGCATCATTCCTTCCGAAGAAATCCCAGGGCTGATCTCCTTTAGAATGGACTGGTTGGATCTCCTTGCAGTCCAAGGGACTCTCAAGAGTCTTCTCCAACACCACAGTTCAAAAGCATCAATTCTTCAGCACTCAGCTTTCTTCACAGTCCAACTCTCACATCCATACATGACCACTGGAAAAACCATAGCCTTGGCTAGACGGACCTTTGTTGGTAAAGTAATGTCTCTGCTTTTGAATATGCTATCTAGGTTGGTCATAACTTTCCTTCCAAGGAGTAAGTGTCTTTTAATTTCATGGCTGCAGTCACCATCTGCAGTGA
>SJYQ01006453.1:914261-932701 GCA_006410935.1 Redunca redunca
TCCCTTCTCCTTTTGGCCCAGGGGAATGCCAAGCCCTCGAAGATCTCTGTGCAGGGTGCTGTGTCCATACTCTGGGCATCTCTAATGAGGGAGGATAGAGATAGGGAAGCCATCGGCAGAGGAGGAGGCCTCTGCTTTGAGGATGCCTCTCAGAGCACATCTGGCCCACAGAGTCCACCTGTGTTGGTGGGCATAGCCAACAGTTGGCTGTGGGATGTGCCCACTGGATCTGGAGAGAGTGGTCTCATCTCAGGAGGATCAGGCACTACAAGCTCCAAGCAAGGGCATTTTCTGGCACAGCCTTCGCATCTCCTTCAGCCCTCTGCCATCCCTGGCACACAAGCCTGCTCTGACCATGTGGATGTGTAATCACCAGACTGCAAGGAACCCCGGGACAAGGGTAGGCTTTTTTAAAAGTTTTAGTTGATACTGAAATAGCTTATTTACAGTGTTGTTTTTATTTTTCCTGTGCACCCACATGGTTCAGTTTCAGATAGAGATCTACTGTTTTTAGGCTTCTTTCCCCATAGTTGTTAAGATTTGGGGTTTAGTTTCCTGTGCTGTACACTGCTTACTCACTCAGTCTTGTCTGACTCTTTGTGACCCCATGGATTGTAGCCTGCCAGGCCCCTCTATCCATGGGATCTTCCAGGCAAGAATACTGGAGTGGGCTGCCATGTCCTCCTCCAGGGGATCTTCCTGAACCAGGCATCAAACCCAGGTCTCCCGCATTTCAGGTGGATTCTTTACCGTCTGAGCCACCAGGGAAGCCTGTGCTATACACTAGGTCCTTTTTGATGATCTATTGAAATGTATAAATGGGTACCTGTTAACTCCTAATGACCTAATGAAATTCCCTGCTCATGTACCTTCTCTTGGGGGCACTATATGGTTTTGTTTTTGCTCTGTGAATCTCTCAAACTGTTGGGTGTTCTGTTTTTTTTTGTTTTTTTGGGTTTTTTTTGCTAAATTAGTTTCCACCTCTAAGTGTTATCATAGAATATGTGTCTTTCTCTGATTTTGGTCATGCAGTATAATGTTCTGCAGGTCCAGTCATGTGGTCCCAAATGACAGTATTCCATTTCTTGTTCATGAGGAATCGTATCCATTTGTGTGTTTGTCTCTAAGCTTCTGTATCCCTGCGCCTCCTGATGGACACTTTGTTGCTTTTCTGTCCTGGCTGCTATAAATTGCACGGCAGTCACGGTGGGGCGCATGCGTCTTAAGCATCATGAAGCACTGTGGTTTTTGTCCCTTACTGGCCAGGAGCGCTACTGCTCCATCAGCAGGTGACTCTCTCTCCCCGAGAAACCTCCAGCCTGCTCTGCAGCACCTGTTACGAGTTTCCATTGCCTGCCACTCCAAGGATGCCCCTCTCGAGCATTTATCCTGTGCAGATATTTGGCGATGTCCATTCTGCTACTGCTAGGGGGATACACCTTGTCGTTTCGATTTGCAGTTCTCCAGTAAGGAGCATATCGTCTGCATTTTCTGGAACACGTTGTGTCTAAGAAGGTGTGGTGAAAATTGACCTCCTGATACTGGCTTCTGGGAAATCTCCCCTGTTATGTATTCCGATTCTCATACCTACTCTGGGACACTTGTGGACGCCAGGTACCCTTTAACTCCTAAGTGCTTGTGAATATAGTCGCCTTACATTTCACTGTGCATCTGCTTGTTTATTTATATTCAGGTGTAAGTTTACTCCTTTTTGCTTTTTTCTAATTTAATGTGTGACTAGTAACATGCAGAATTGTTTCTTACTTAGTTCCTGGGATTTCTGAGCTTTGTCAGATTGCTGAGCCAGCAACGTGGGTGGGTTCCTGACGGTTGGTTGGGTATGATGTTGGAGGTGAAACTCCCAGTGGGTTCACTGGCCTTTGACACAGTTGGGAGTTGGTCTTTGTGTCCTGACGCTTTTGTTGGCTCGCTGCTAAGTGGGACCTGACCTGCAGTGCTGGCTAAGATGCTCAGAGTGTCTCGCGCTGTTGTCCTGCTGGTGGCTGAGGCCCAGCAGGTGTTAGGACTGCTCTCAGCTACTGCGGGCTGGGCTGAGTCCTGGTATAGGAAACTGCCATTGTCCCGGGGCTTGTGTATGTCTGCCTGTGCTTGGGATTTATTTCTGCCTGGCTTCTTGCTTCGTCCGAGATGACAATATCGGTGCCTTCAGGCTGGTGAGTAGGGTGGGCCTGGGACCTGGTCACAAGGCTATAAGCTGCCGGGAGGATTCCAAAACAGTGCTTCACAGCACCAGTTCTGAGATGGTAGAACCAACTCCCCAAAGTGGCCGTCACCAGTGTCTGAATCCCCAGGGTGACCTCTGCCTTTCTGGGGGATTTTTTAGGATTGACAGTAGTTCTGACCAGGCTCCTTTCAAATTACTGCTCCTTGTCTGGCTCTCAGAGCATGTGAAATTTCGTGGGCACCTTTTCCTTTAAAAGTGGAGTCTTTCTCTTCCACAGTGTCTGGATCTCTCCAGAGTAAGTCCCTCTGACCTTCAAAGCCAAACACCCTGGGGTCTGGTCTTCCGCACACAGGACGCCTGGGCTGGGGGGGTGAGGTCCGGCTTACTCTCCTGCTCCATGCAAAGGCCTCTCTCCCTGCCGTTACTCTCCATTTGTAGGTCTCCCCCTCCTGCCCACCCAGCTGTGGCTCCTCCTCTGCATCTTTTGTGTAGAAGTATGTTCTGGTAGGCTTTGGTCTTCCTCACTGATACTGGGTCTGTAAATTGTGTAATCTGGGTATGCCTCTGAGAGGAGCTGTGCTTAGGGTCTTCCTAGCCCATCATCTTGGGAGCTCTTGAGCAAAAATTTCTTAATATATGATTCTCCATTGGGTAGAATTCTAGTTCCCTCTAGTCCATTTAAACCTAGAGCAAAATTTTTAAAAATTTATACAAGTTATGTCATGATGGGAGAAAGGTTTTCTTTGTAAGTAGAACACCATTTTTTATCTAGGCTCAGATCTCATTCCTGGTTTTCATATTACATATTCTTTACAAATTCAGTTCTAGTTTTTGGTTTCACTGGGGGAAGGAGTAGTATCAAAATCATCTACAGTTAATTTTCATAGAATAAAGGGTACTATTTAAAAAACAACAGCAAAGGGATTTCTGAAATCTGTTCTACAGCTTACCTTCCCCACTCAGATGCCTTCGGTGTATCATGGGAGTTAAGTTTATGATCAGAAGGTGGGTGGGATAATTATGAATCATGTATTTTAAATTACTAGTGTTTCTTTTGATGATGGGGAGCCAGGGAAGAGGAATTCTTAAAGGGAAGCTACCCGGCCATACTCATTTGTGGCAGTTCTCAAGACCTTGCACCTTACATTCTATGTTACGGTGATAGTTACCTTTCTAATTTTGCTCCACCCCTTTTTTTGTTATACACAGGACTGATTCCTCTAGTAAAGTGAATGGGCTGGTATCTAGTTACTTAGCTTCTTTAAACATCAGCAAGTAAACACTGTTTTGGTTCCTCCAGGGTGTTTCAGTAAAGACCAGGTATACTTAGATGGTATCCTGCAAATCCTCCGCTATAGAGAGACCATTGACTTCCATCTTCTGACCACCCTGGGGAAGGTGAGTGAGACCAACAGCACACCCAGACACCAGGTCAGCATCTCCTCCAGCTCATTCCATGATTAAGTAGGTCTCAAGCTGAAACTCTAACAACAAAATCATATTCCTTATGTGATGATAAGAGGGAAGAAATGAGGTTCTGTCACAGAACCAAGTTACAGTATTTCTTTGTGGACAGTAAAAAAAGGAAATTTGGAATCATTTTTATATGCATACTTTTCTAAAATATTTTAAAGTGAGCTGCAGGTATAACTCTACTCATCTTCATGTGTTAGCATGATCTCCCAAGAACAAGGATATTCTGACATGACCATATGATTTCCTAAAGAAATTTATCATTGATTCCATATAATGCCTGAAAAAACAGTCCACTTCATATTCTCCAGATCATCTCTAAAATGTCCCTTGTAGCTTTTTCATGACCCTAAATCCAGTCAAGATTTATGCCTTGCATTTAGTTGTTCTCTTTAAACTCTTAATTTATAAAGTCCCCCTCACCCTAGGCTTTTTCTTTTGTGACATTTTTAAGAATTCAGGACAGTTTCCTTGAGAATTCCTAGAATTGGGACTATCAGAGTATTTGATTTTCCAGGCAAGAATACTGGAATGGGGTGCCATTGCCTTTTCCATTTCTCATAATTAGCTTCGGGTTAAACATGTTTGCCAAGAAATACTGCTTAAATGAGTCATGTGTTTCCCAGTGTGTCACATTAGACAGCATGTATTATTTTGTCCCATTATTAGTGACACTGTGTTTAATTACCCGGATAAGTTAGTTACTGCCAGATCTCGCCATTGTAAAGTTACCATTTCACCATTGCATTAATAAGTAATTTGTGGGATGATACCTTTAAATGTACTATTCTCTAACCTTTCTAGAAATGGTTTTAACATCTCTTGATTTTTGCCCAGATCAGTTATTACACTGGTAGTAGCAAGACAGATCTTTGAATTCTGCTGCATTTCACCCCTCCCTTTTCTTCAGCTCTTCCAATGACTGCTCTTATACTTTTAAAAACATGTCTGCATATTTCCCAGCAAAGTAAAATATTCTGGGCTTACCTTAGATATTTCTTCAAGCAAGTCTTGATTCCTCTTAGTGGGAAGTGGTATTTAGAAAACAAGATCTTAGCACAAGGTGTGTACATCACTTACGGGGTGCTGATACTTCTAGACCTTTTCAATGAGCAAGTTGTATATTTGTTTTAAATCATAAGGACATTCTAATTCAAATCAGACACAAGGTGCTTTTACAACCCTTCCATTCCATGTGTGTATCTTATGTTTCTTAAAATGAGAACCTTATTTCCCAGCATTAGTCTCATTAAACTCAGAATGGTTTAAGATAAAACATCAGTATCAACACCAAACCTATTTCCTATCACCTACTACACTTAGTGACATAAATATTTGTGTGTTGATCAGAAGATAATAGTACTTAAATCATGTTTTGGAATTTCACATTGCACAGATAATTTATAGAACTTAAAATTTTTACCCCTAAGCTTAATATAGTACCTGTGAAAGACTGGCTTCTTCCTCGAATGAATGAATGAGATGTGAAGTTTTTGTAAATACTTAACAATTTCAAAGCAAGAGAATTTAACAAAACACAAATTGTATTTCTCCAACTAAATAGAAAAAATTTAATATACAATTGTGCTGATTTTCCTAATATATTAATACAGCATTTACATTCTATTTTCTCAATTCTTTTAGATTTAGGCAGGAAATTTGTTGTTTAATTTCTAGACAAACTATAAGTCCAAGGTAGATTGTTAAATCACATACTGACTTTTCAAAATATGGTGATGGTATGCATCTACACAGTAAAGTTTTATTTTCCAGGTATTAATTTAAAAACAGTTTACCTACTTCAAACTTCACTAAGACCAAGGGAAGAAATTGCCCTTCAAAATTTAACTGGTAGTTACATTTAAAAATTAACCCATCTTCCTTTTTTCAGGTCTCTTATGAAGATGTGGATCGCTTAAAAGGATTGGCAGTTACTGAAAACATGAGGATTCCTCACTTTTTGCAGGACCATAGCCGATATATGGAGCACTTAGAGAAGATCATGGAAGTGAATGAACTGACTGACAGGGAACTGAAAGACCTTATATGTTAAATAGTATTCTTGCGAACACTGCTGAGTTATACCTCCATGTATATTACCAGTTAGGTGCAGTTGGCACCAGCAGATTTATAAAAGAAGAATTGCTGTTTACATGAGTTTTCTGAAGAATGATCTGCAGTATTCAGCTAAATATTTAAGTTGAGAACAAATGTTAAACTGTTTCCCTAAAATGTTTCTGTAGGCTCCAGGGGAAAGTTACTCCTGTTCTTATCTGAATCTCAGAGTCAGCTGAAAATACTGCTGATGAGTGTCTTTGAGGAACCCTGGTCAAATGGCGTGATCAGCTTCTTCCTGAGCCATAAGCGTTGGTCTTAGTGCCCCTGCCTGAGCACCAAGACCAGCTCTGCCTGGAGATTGAATTCTAGTGTTGTTCAAACTCCAGGGGTCTGTCTTATTTAATAAATAATGGTAATTATTCTCCTTTGAAAAATCAGTCTGTATTGTATCCCCAAAAGCTAGAAAATAAATTTGACTTATTTTCCTATATGTTAAGTAATTTGGAAGGGAAAAGCAATTTTTAAAGTTATTAGTTCATTTTTGTCCAGCTATCCCTTAGCTAAACTTGGTTTTCATTTGCTGAAATATATCGTACCTCTTCAAAATTTTAACCAAGTTTTAGGGTCTTTTCTCCCCATCCCTCTCTATTCCTTTATGTAAATGAAAATACAAGTCTCAGGTTTTTCTACCTAAATAGTTGGGCAAGAGAGAAGCCACTTACCTTTTTTTAAATTAAATGGAGCAAGGGGCTGGATGTTGACTGGGTAGCATCTACAGTAAGCTTAACTATACTCTGAGAGGCAGAATTTCTGGGCATTGCTATCTGATACACTGGCTCTGTGATATTGGCTCAGATTATTTAATCAGAATCTTTGACTTCATCAAGCCAAAAATGGTATAGTTTGAATTTCAAAAATGAGTTCTGTTTCATTACACTTATACCTAGCTTTGTAATTTATCAATTTCAATATATACTTGTGTGTGTTATACACACACACACTTGGGATCAAGTGGTTTTTCAAACAGCTTTTTTAGTAATCAAAGGATACTGCTGTAAATACCCCATTCAAAATTGCTGTTGTAATTTCTACCCAAAGTGTGCAAGTGGATCTTTACCTCAATTCAGGCTTAACTATGGTGCTAACACTGGTAGACGTACTCCGCAAAGCCTGGTTCACGTTCATACTAGGAAAGGATTTTAGAAACTCTTTTGCAGACTAGGTTATGTGATTTTTCTCTTTACATATCCAGAAGGGCCTCAAAGAATGATATACTTCAAACTGGCACCTGGCGGTTCTTGCAAAGCCACACATTTCACCTAATCGAGCAGGCCAGGCCCTTTGGGGCACTGAAGGTGCCCGCACCTGTGTCGTGCTGGCTGGAGTGTGCCCTGCACTCTGCAGGGCTGGGGGCACAGTGCACCAGTACTAACCAGACACCAGAATACCACTGTTGTCCCTCCAGGCATCATTTACCTGTAGCAGAGTCACCCAGTTTCAGCTTTTGTGTAGTGTTTTCTGACTTCATTTTCAAACTTATCAAAGGTAATTGTGAAAACAATGTTTTATTAACTGAAAAACACACAGAAATGGCAATATTGATGTCCTGTGACTTATGCCTAAATGCTTATACATTCAACATTTGTAGGCAATAACACTGCTAATCTTATGTTATGGCTTAAATATAAAGGAAAACCATAGCAGCCTTAATTTCCTATTGGTAGGATTGTTTGTGTGGTTTCAGTCCCTGCATTTTAAAATGGATAGATACTATATGATATGAAAACGGAAAACCTTTCTTGCCTTACTGCTTTGGTACAGACAAAAAAAACATGAGCACTATCTGGACAAAAAGAAAAGACCTTAAATCACACTGATTAAGATAGTTCAAAAGTTAGCACTGAACCAAAAGTAGTTTAAGATTAGCAGAAATACTTAAAGAGCTCTAAGCTTTAAAAGTTGAGATTGAAGATTTAATGTTTATTCTCTTTCTCAAAATAGCATTAAGGTCAGTTTTGTTCTCCCAAAATAAAAGTTTTTAGAAATAGAAAATTGTAGCAGCGGTACTTAGAATAGTTGAAGGTCATACTAGTTTTAATTAGAATAATCAGTTGCTATAGGTTACTGATTAGGATTTCATCAATTTTGTCCACTGTAATTCTAACATAGCTATGTCAAAGTCTGATAAACTGTTAGGTTTTTCACAGATTTGAAGTAAAATTGTTTGCAAACATAAATCCATAGTCATCTCTATATTTTCACCTTTGTAAAAGTGTTTAAAGTATGTATCATTTGTTTTATATCTGAGCATTTTGTGTCTAGCTGCAATAGAAATAAATAGCACTGAGGTTCTCAAATGAACTATGTCGATATATATGCATGCAAACTTCTGCTCTTTTGAAACATATTTTTATTGTGGTATTTCAGTACCATCAGTAACATCTGTCTTCTAGTATTCTTATTTATAGAGAAATACTGCATTTGCTACACTCTACCTTTCCTCTAATTAGCTTATTCTATCTCCCCATTGGGCATAGGAAAAAGGAGAGAGGGAAAAAGTCCGTCTTAATTTACTACCCTGTTTGTTTAGTTATGCATAACCTCCTGAGGAGCAGGCTCTGTGCTGTGTATTAGAGGTCCTCTGATGAGAAAGACAAGAAACGTTCACACTCCAGTGACTAAGAGGCACAGACCCAGGTTACAGCAGTATCAGTACCATGCCCAAAATCATTCCCAAAAGAATGAAAACCAGAGTAAACAGGTCTGCTCCTGTGTTTGAAGCATAGAGAGAAAGATCACTTGCAAAGTAGTAAGCATTCACATTTTATTACCACTATTTGCAAGGCTTATTTGGAGCCTGAACAACTTGAGTCCAGGGGCTAAAGAATACAGCTGTTTGGGTCATCAGAGGCCCTGAGGCGATTCCTTAAGCAGGTGCCCAAGAGAGTCAACACACTGGCCTTGTCAGTTGGCTGTAGTTTCATTTTTGTTCATTCTGATTCCAGCAGCTAAAGAAATTAATATCTTGAAACTGCCAGGATAAGAAATACCAGTGTTTGTTAGCTAGCTTTAAGAATATGTGGAATTCAAGTACTCAGAAAGCATATGCAGAGGAAGTGAGGGGGCAGCCATCTCTAAGCCAAAGAGTGAGGCCCAGAACAGATCCTTCCCCTGTGGTCCTAAGGAAAACCAAACTTTCCAATACCTCGATCTTGAACTTCAAGCCTTCAGCTGTGCCTGAAGAACAAGGACAAAGCTAAGAGAAAGCGAAAATCTGAGCACTGAGAAGAGACCACTGAAAACTCATTTCTTCTAGCTTCCTTCACAAAAGACAAGCAACTTCGAAAATGGCAGCAACCTGGCTGAGTAAGTTCTCCCTTGTTTGTGTCACCCACCCCAAACAGTCTGGCACCCATCTACAGACAGAGCTGGCTTGGTGAGAGCGTAGGGATCCAGCTCCACACGCCAGGCAGCCTGGTAGGAGTCTCTCCTGCCCATGCGCTGGCTAATAGGCATGCAGACCGAGGTCCTGGCTTGCACCCTGCAGTGGCTGTGAAGCTGCTGCCCTGTGGAAACCCCTGGACAGTACTGTCTTAGACAGTCACCCACAGACAAGAGTGCCTTTGTGCAAGTCTGCGTTTCCAATGGAGCATTTTCAGCACACTTGTGGAGCAGTAAGTGAGCTTAGGTTTTGAAGAGGAAGAGTTTGATTTCACCCTCGTTACCCTTCCCCCAAGGTGGCACAGTTCAGGGCCCAGAGAGACCTCCTCAGCCTGTGGTTTCTCTTGGATGGGAAAATGTGAGTGAGTTTGTTCTCAGCTTTTCCAACTGCGTGGGAAGCTGCCAAAACGATCCATTTCTCTCCTGCCTCCTCCAGATGACAGACTCATGAGCTGCATGGCAGGGAGGTGAAAAGTTGGTTTGAGAACAGCAGAGAGGCTCTGTGACCCTTTAAAGCCCTCCAAGGGTCCTCCTGGGCCCTCCCAGGTGGCACAGTGGTAAAGAACCCACCTGCCAATGCAGGAGTTGTGAGTTCAATCCCTGGGCCAGGAAGATCCCCTGGGGTGGGAAATGGCAACCCACCCCAGTGTTCTTGCCTGGAAAATTCCATGGACAGAGGAACCTGGTGGGCTGCAGTCCATAGGGTAGCAAAGAGTCAGACACAACAGCACGCATGCAAGCACAGGCATGGGCCCTCACTCACGGTCCCATTGAGAAGCTAGCCCACAGGGGACACCTTGCCCGTGGATCTCCCGACTGGCCCATGGGAACCAGCAGTGCGCCAGTGCCTCACACACACACACCATCCTATGGCCAGCTCTGTGCCTGCACTCCTGAGCGCAAGCAGACTGCTAGTGAACGTGAAAAAAAAAAAAAAAAAAAAGCCAGCCTGAATCTGCAGGCCAGAGAGAGACCACAAACGTGAGCTTTAGCTCCACTCTTGGGAAAGCAGAAGGGAGTTGTCAGCATCTAGCCTTCTGCATTGCAGAATCAAGAGAAGACATACAAGCCTAAGAATTCTGCCATAGGAGAGCAAGGACTGTGGAGCAGACTTACCCATGGCTAATCAGGAAAGCCTCAGAATCTCTCAGGGATGATTAAAGTTATTTCTCTCCTGAAGCAGGTATTGAAGACTAAAGGAAGTGACTGCTTCTTCAAATACAAAGGCAACAAAGCAAAACTTTAAGAAAATATGACACTACTAAAGGATTATGATAATCTTCGATTGATCCCAGAGACATGGAGATCTGTGATTTACACGAGAAAGAGTTAAAAATGACTGTTGTAAGGAAGCTTAGCTAAAAAGTTTTGATGAAATCAAGAAAACATGAATAAAATGAACAGTTTAACAAAGAGAAATCATAAAGGACCAAATAAATTCTGAAGTAGAAAACTACAATGAATGAAATGAAAAATAGCATATCAGAGTGTGTCAAGCAGAAGAAAGAACCTGTGAGATGAATGATGGGAACTTTGAGGTTATTCAGTCGAAAGAAAATGAAGGAAGAGTGAAAAGAACAGTGAAAGCCCTACACGATGTATGGATACAATCCAAAGAAACAACTTCAGATTATCGGCATTCCAGAGGGAGAAGGGCAGAAAGCTCATTAAAGGAAATGATAGCGGAGCATTTCCCAAGTCTGAGGAAGAATTTGGAAATTAATTGGTCAAACTCAGAGATCGTCTTCAAGACATGCCATAATAAAACTATAGAAGAAGACAGTCTTTAAAAGGCAAGAGAGAAGAAGCTTGAAACTTACAATTGAAGCTCCATACTATAATTAAGCAGATTTCTCAGTGAAAACCTTACAGGCCAAGAAAGAGTGGAGTGATATATTCAGAGTGCTGAGAGAAACTGCCAAGCAAGAACACTGTCTGTAGTAAAAAGCTGTTCATCAGAAATGAAGGAGAGAGAAAGACTTTCTCAGACAAACTAAAGTTGAGGAAGGTCATTACCACTAGATCTGCCTTCGAAGAAGTACTTCCAAGCGCAATCTCAAAAGGATATTTTTTGATAAGTTGATTCTAGAGCTCTATTAGACAATACATAAAAATGTTAACATGTATATCCTTAACGCAACAATTTCATAATAAGTACACAGATACTATCACACACTTATTCATCACAAATACATTGTATATACATGTGCAAAAATACATGTAATGTATCTTTGTGTGAAGATATAGAATACTTATATGTTAAAACTATACAGCCTATTTAAAAATAAAGTATACCTGTATGTATTGATGTGGATTGTACATCATTGTAGAACAATCTCCAAATTTTATTAAGTAAAAAAGCATATTTCAGAACAGTGTTTAAGTCAGTTCATATTTGATTTTTTACAAAGGAATGGCATGTGTATGTACATGTACACACACTTGTATGGCCACAGCCCATCTCTGGTAAGCTACGCAAGACACTGGTGGCACTGAAGGACTGGAAGTCAGAAGTAAGAGACTCATTTTCACTCCATACTATTTCTATTTGACTTTACTATATGCACATACTGTCTTGCTTTACTCAGTATGGATGTGAGCCGAATTCTAGGTTTAATAACTGCATTTTGAAATTTAAAATTTCATATTAGAAAATAATGATACAAAGTGTCCTTTCCTCCTGTGGCTCCCATTGCTGCAGTTCTCCCCCACCAAAGATAACTTTTCAGTTTCTTATAAAACTTACCACTTCTTAGATACACAAACATAAAAAAAATATATATATAGGAGAAGGAAATGGAAACTCGCTCTGGAAGTTTTGCCTGGAGAGTCCCATGCCAGACAGTCAGGCAGGTTAGAGTCCATGGGTCACAAAGAGTCAGACATGACTGAACAACCAACACGTGTGCACATATACACACATATATAATTCTTTTCATCCTTCATCATTTTTTACAGAGATTACTACCATATAAGTAATTCTGCATGTGTTGCTCTTTCCACTTCATTACATACCTTAGAACCAAAAGTCAACCAAAGTGACCTGCCTCTTGAGAAATCTGTATGCAGGTCAGGAAGTAGCAGTTAGAACTGAACATGGAACAACAGACTGGTTCCAAATAGGAAATGGAGTACGTCAAGGCTGCATATTGTCACCCTGCTTATTTAACTTCTATGCAGAGTAAATTATGATAAACGCTGGACTGGAAGAAACACAAGCTGGAATCAAGATTGCCGGGAGAAATATCAATAACCTCAGATATGCAGATGACACCACCCTTATGGCAGAAAGTGAAGAGGAACTAAAAAGCCTCTTGATGAAAGTGAAAGTGGAGACTGAAAAAGTTGGCCTAAAGCTCAACATTCAGAGAAAGAAGATCATGGCATCCGGTCCCATCACTTCATGGGAAACAGATGGGGAAACAGTAGAAACAGTGTCACTTTATTTTTTTGGGCTCCAAAATCAGTGCAGATGGTGACTGCAGCCATGAAATTAAAAGACGCTTACTCCTTGGAAGAAAAGTTATGACCAACCTAGATAGTATATTCAAAAGCAGAGACATTACTTTGCCAACTAAAGTCTGCCTAGTCAAGGCTATGGTTTTTCCTGTGGTCATGTATGGATGTGAGAGTTGGACTGTGAAGAAGGCTGAGCTCCAAAGAATTGATGCTTTTGAACTGTGGTGTTGGAGAAGACTCTTGAGAGTCCCTTGGACTGCAAGGAGATCCAACCAGTCTATTCTGAAGGAGATCAGCCCTGGGATTTCCTTGGAAGGAATGATGCTAAAGCTGAAACTCCAGTACTCTGGCCACCTCATGCGAAGAGTTGACCCATTGGAAAAGATTCTGATGCTGGAGGGATTGGGGGCAGGAGGAGAAGGGGATGACAGAGGATGAGATGGCTGGAAGGCATCACTGACTCGATGGATGTGAGTCGGAGTGAACTCCGGGAGATGGTGATGAACAGGGAGGCCTGGTGTGCTGCGATTCACGGGGTGGCCAAGAGTCAGACACGACTGAGCAACTGAACTGAACTGAACTAGAACCAAAGTCAAAGTCAAAAAATAAAAATAGACTGGACATTTTAAAATATTCTTAGAGGAGGAAACAAGATGGCAGATAAAAGGAGCTCACCTTCTCTCACAAAAACACCAAAGTCACAACTAAGTGGTGAATAACCATCAGGAAGAGAGACTGGAACCCACCAAAAAAGATATTCTACTTCGGAAGACAAGAAGCAGCCACAGTGAGATGGTAGGAGGGGCAGTTTCATGGTGTAATCAAATCCCAGACCTGCCAGGGGCTCTCCCACATGATTGAGAGTTCTGAGTCCCATGTCAAGCTCCCCAGCCTGGGGGTCTGGCACTGGGAAGAGGAGCATCTGGCTTTTGAAGCCAAGTGGGACTTGCGAGCAGGAATGCCACAGGGGAAACAGAGATTCCACTTTTGGAGGGTGCACACAAGGTTTCATGAGCACGGGGAACCAGGGCAAAGCAGTGACTCCATGAGCACCTGGAACAGAGTTTACCTGAAGGCCTCGGGAGTGTCTTCCGGGGGAGGCAGGAGTCAGCTGCAGGTCACCGTAGGGGGAAGGACACTGGTGGTAGAGGCCCAGGGCATATAGTGCCCGTTCTCCTAGAGGCTGTTGTTTTGGCACTGAGACCTGGCCCCCCACAACAGCATTTAGGCTCCAGTGCTGGAATGCTCCAGGCCAAACCACCAACAGTGGGGACTCAGCATCACCTACCGCAGACAGGCCGCCTGAAGTCCTGAGCCCACAGCCACCTCCAAACACATCCCTGCCCACCAGAGGCACATGGCTTGGCTTCACACACCAGAACAGGCACCAGTCCCTCCCATCAAAGCCTGCGTGAGACCGTGGAACAGCCTCACCCACGAGGGGGCAGACAGCAAAAGCAAGAGGAACTACAAAACTGCAGCCAGAGAAATGGAATTAGACAAAATGAGGCAGCAATGAAATATGATCCGGATGAAAAAACAAGATAAAATTCCCCCCAAAACTAAGTGAAGTAGAGACAGGAAGTCTTCCTGAATAAGAATCTGGAGTGATGATAGTAAAGATGATTCAAGAGCTCAGAAAAAGAATTATTATAGCACAGGCTGAGAAGATACAGGAAATGGTTAACAAAGAGCCAGAGAGTTAAAGAATAGAGATGAACAATACAATAACTGAAATGAAAAATACACTAGCCAGGAGTCAACAGCAGAATGAGGCAAAAGAGTGAATAAGTGAGCTTTAAAACATTGATGGAAATCAAAGCTATGGAACAGAATAAAGAAAAAAGAATGAAAAGATATCCTAAGAGACTACTGGGACAACATTAAACACCAATATTTGCAGTATAAGGGGCCCAGAAAGAGAATACAGAGAAAGGGTCTGAGAATATTTGAAGAGAGAATAGCTGAAAACATCCCTAAAATTGGAAAGAAAATGCTCAAGTCTAGGAAGTGCAGAGAGTCCCATACAGGATAAATCCAAGCAGGAACATTAATCAAACTGACAAAAATTGATTGAAAATGGCAAAGAGAAAATATTAAAAGCAACAAGGAGGGAAAGCAACAAAAATATACAAGAGAATCCTCATATGGGTATCATCTGATTTTTCAGCAGAAACTCTGCACGTGAGAAGGGAATGGCAGGATATATTTAAAGTGATGAAAGGGAAAAACCTACAAGAATACTCAGCAAGGCTCTAGTTCAGATTTGACAGAGAAATCAAAAAGCTTTACAAACAAACAAAAATCAGGAGAATTCAGCACCACCAAACCAGCTTTACAGCACATGCTAAAAGAACTTCTCTAGGCAGAAAAGGCCACAACCAGAAAGAGGGAAATTATGGGTGGGAACGCTCACTGGTAAAGGCAAACATACATATTTTTCCACACACAAATATGGTATCAAAACCAGCAATCATGAGAATAAAAATGTAGGATATTAGAAATGCATTTGAAATTTAAAAACTAGCAACTTAAAAAAAATCGTGTGTGTGTGTGTATGTGTGTATATATATATATAGAGAGAGATGCATACACACACACACACACATATAGAGATTGTTATAGCAAAACCCTGTGGTAACCACAAGCCCAAAATCAATAATAGATACACACAAAAGAAAAAGCAGTCCAAACAGAACACTAAACATAGTCATCAAACCACACGAGAACGAGAGAGGAAGGGAAGAAAAAAAGACCTTCAAGAACAAATCCAAGACAATTTTTAAAATTGCAATTAAAGCATCAGTTCAGTTCAGTTGCTCAGTCGTGTCCGACTTTTTGCGACCCCGTGAATCACAGCATGCCAGGCCTCCCTGTCCATCACCAACTCCCGGAGTTCACTCAAACTCATGTCTATCGAGTCAGTGATGCCATCCAGCCATTTAATCCTCTGTCGTCCCCTTCTCCTCCTGTCCCCAATCCCTCCCAGCATCAGGGTCTTTTCCAGTGAGTCAACTCTTCGCATGAGGTGGCCAAAGTATTGGACTTTTAGCCTTAGCATCAGTCCTTCCAATGAACCCCCAGGACTGATCTCCTTTAGGATGGACCGGTTGGATCTCCTTGCAGTCCATGGGACTCTCAAGAGTCTTCTCCAACACCACAGTTCAAAAGCATCAATTCTTCGGCACTCAGCTTTCTTCACAGTCCAACTCTCACATCCATACATGACTACTGGAAAAACCATAGCCTTTGCTAGATGGACCTTTGTTGGCAAAGTAATGTCTTTGCTTTTGAATATGCTATCGAGGTTGGTCATAACTTTTCTTCCAAGGAGTAAGCATCTTTTAATTTCATGGCTGCAATCACCATCCGCAGTGATTTTGGAGCCCCAAAAAATAAAGTGACACTGTTTCCACTGTTTGCCCATCTATTTCCCATGAAGTGATGGGACCGGATGTCATGATCTTCGTTTTCTGAATGTTGAGCTTTAGGCCAACCTTTTCACTCTCCTCTTTCACTTTGATCAAGAGGCTTTTTAGCTCCTCTTCACTTTCTGCCATAAGGGTGGTGTCATCTGCATATCTGAGGTTATTGCTATTTCTCCTGGCAATCTTGATTCCAGCTTGTGCTTCATCTAGCCCAGCGTTTCTCATGATGTACTGTGCATAGAAGTTAAATAAGTAGGGTGACAATATACAGCCTTGACATACTCCTTTTCCTATTTGGAACCAGTCTGTTGTTCCATGTCCAGTTCTAACTGTTGCTTCCTGACCTGCATATAAGTTTCTCAAGTGGCAGGTCAGGTACATATAAATAATTACCTTAAATGTAAACAGATTAAATGCTCCTACCAAAAGACATAGACTGGCTGAATGGATACATAAACAAGACTTGTATATACGCTGTCTATAATAAACCCACTTCAGATCTAGGAAAACAATGAGATAAAAGTAAAGCAATCGGTAAAGTTATTCAAAAGAAAATCAGAAGATCTGGAGTAGCAATATTCATATCAGACAAAATCACTTTAAAGACTTAAGAGAGACAAAGAAGGACACATATCAAGGGGTCAATCTAAGGAGAAGATTTAACAATTGTAAATATACATATGCAGGCAACTCAGGAGCACCTCTGTACATAAGGGAAATGATAACAGTCATAAAAGGAAAAAATCAACAGTTACACAAAAATAGTGAGGAACTTTACCATCCTAACATCAGTGGACAGATCATCTAGACAGAAAATCCATACTGAAACAAAGGCCTTAAATGAGTCTTGAGACCAGATGAGTACAATTGTTATTTACAGAACAGTCCATCTGAAAGCAGCAGAATATACATTCTTTGCAAGTGCACATGAGCATTCTCTAGGACAGATCACATGCTGGGAGCCAGAAAGCAAGCCTTGGTAAATTTAAGAAAACTAAAGTCATATCAAGCATCTTTTCTGACCACAACACTATGAGATTAGAAATCAAAAGATGAAAAAAAAAATACCTAGAGACAAATGAAAGGTACAACAATCCAAAACTTATGGGATACAGCAAAAGCACTTTTAAGAAGTAAGTTTATAGCAATACAATCTTAACTCATGAAACAAAAATCTAAAACAACAGAAACTCACACCTAAAGTAACTAGAGAAAGAAGGAAAAAAAAAACCCAAAGTTAGTAGAAGGAAAGAAATCATAAATATCAGAGCAGAAATAATAGAGATGAAGAAAACAGCAAAGATGAATGAAGTGTAGAGCCAACTTTTTGAAAAAATTGATAAACTTTTAATCAGACTAATCAAGCAAAAAGAGAGGGCTCAAATGAATTAACTATGAAATGAGAAAAGTTACACTGGGCACTATAGAAGTATAAAGGATCATAAGAGACTACTGTATGCCAATAAAATGGACAGCTAGAAGAAATGGACAAATTCTTAGAAAAGTAAAATCTTTTAAGACTGAACTAGAAATAGAATATATGAACAGATCATTCCAAGTACTGAAATTGAAACTGTGATTTAAAAACTTTAAACAAAGAAATGTCTAGGACCAGATGGCCTCAGAGGTGAATTCTATCAAACATTTAGAGAAGTGTTAACACCTATCCTTCTGAAACTGTTTCAAAAAAATTGCAGATGAAAGAATACTCCCAAACTCATTCCAGAGCCACCATCATGCTGCTACCAAAACCAGAAAAAGATGAGAAAAAAAAAGACCAATATCACTGATGAACATAGATGCAAAAATCCTTGACAAAATACTGAAAGACTGAGTCCAAAAATACATTGAAAGGCTCATACAACATGATCACCTGGGATTTATCTTAGGGATGCAAGGATTTTTCAATATCTATCAATCAGTGTGATATACCACACTGAGTAAAAACTATATGATCATCTCAATAGAGGCAGAAAATGCTTTTTGACAAAATTCAACACCCATTTATGACAAAATCTCTCCAGAGAGGGGGCATAGAGGGAATCTACCTCAACATGATAAAGGCCATATATGACAAACCCATAGTTAACATCATACTCAATGGTGAAAAGCTGAAAGCATGTCCTCTAAGATCAGAAACAAGACAAGTATGTCCACTCTCATGTTTCCCCCCCAAACCCCAACAATTTTGGAAGTCCTAGCCACAGCAATCAGAAAAGAAAAAAAAGAAAAGGAATCCAAATTGGAAAGGAAGGGAAACTCACTGTTTGCAGATGACATACTATACATATAAAATCCTAAAGATGCTACCAGAAAACTACTTGAGTTGATCAATGAATTTGGTAATGCTGAAGGATAAAAAAATTAACAAATCCCTTGCATTTCTTTTTTTTTTT
>SJYQ01006453.1:932878-1005549 GCA_006410935.1 Redunca redunca
CTTCCTTTTCTAGTTGCTTTAGGTGCAGAGTTAGGTTATTTATTTGAATTTTTTCTTGTTTCTTGAGGTATGCCTGTATTGCTATGCACTTTCCTCTTAGCACTGCTTTTATACTGTCCCACAGGTTTTGGGTTGTTGTGTTTTCATTTTCATTCATTTCTATGCATGATTTGATTTCTCTTTTGATTTCTTCTGTGATTTGTTGGTTATTCAGAAGTGTGTTGTTCAGCCTCCATATGTTGGAATTTTTAATAGTTCTTCTCCTGTAATTGAGTTCTAATCTTAATGCATTATGGTCAGAAAAGATGCTTGAAATCCCTTGCATTCTATACACTAACCACAAAAGATCAGAAAGAGAAATTAAGGAAACAATCCCATTTATAACTGCATCACAAAGAACACAACATCTAGAAATAAATCTAAGGAGGTATTAGACTTAGAAAACTATTGGAAAACTATAAGACACTGATGAAATAAACTGAAGATGACAGATGGGTTAGAAGAATTACTATTGTTAATGATATGATTATACTACCCAAGTCAATTAACAGATTCAGTGTAATCCTTATCAGAACATCAATGACATTTTTCACAAAACAAGATCAAGTAATTCTAAAATTGGGATGATTTGGGACAATGGCATTAAAACATGTATAATATCATATATGAAACAAATTGCCAGTCCAGGTTCAATGCATGATACAGGATGCTTGGGGCTGGTGCACTGGGATGACCCAGAGGGATGGTACAGGAAGGGAGGTGGGAAGGGAGTCCAGGATGGGGAACATATGTACACCCATGGTGGATTCATGTTGATGTATGGCAAAACCAATACAATACTGTAAAGTAATTAGCCTCCAATTAAAATAAATAAATTTATATTTTAAAAAAAGGAGTGATGAGAGTGAGCATGCCTGGTTCCTGATCTTGTCATTCACTGCTAAGCATAGTGTTAGCTATATATATATAAAATACATAATATATATTTTCTGTGGACAATGCTATTATATGGAGGCATTTCCCCTCTATTCTTGTTTTTCTGATCATTTTTATCATGAATGAATGTTAAATGTTCAATAAATATTGCATTCCTTGAAAAAATAAATAAAATAAAATTTGTATGGAAATACAAAGACCCCAAATAGTAAAACAATCTTGAGAAAGAAGAGCAAAAGTAGAAACATCACACTCCCTGATTTCCAGTTATACTACAAAGCTATAGTGATAGCATGGTTATGATAGCTATAGTAATAACATAGTTTTGGCAGAAAAAACACAGATCAGTGGAGCTCAGAAACACGAGGTTACATGACCAACTGATCTGGGACAAAGGAGGCAAGAATATACAATGGGGAAAAGCCTCTTCAGTAAATGGTGTTGGGAAAACTGGACATCTGCATGCAAAAGAATGAAACTGGACTACTCACACTATATATATTAAAAAAAACTCAGATTCAAGAATTATATGTAAGACCTGAAACCATAAAACTACTTGTAGAAAACATAGGCAGTGGGCTCTTTGACAACTGTCTTACCAATAATTTTTTTTGTATCTGACTCCATCAATAGAAAAAAAAGCAAAAATAAACAAATGAGACTACATCAAACTAAAAAGCTTTTGCACAGCAAACTATCAATAAAACAAAAAGGCAACTTACTAATTGGGAGACGATATTTGCAAACAATATAACTGATAAGAAGTTAATACCCAAAATATACAAAGAAATCATACAACTCAACACAAAAAGACAACCCAATTAAAAAGCTGGATAGAGGAATAGATTTTTCCCCAAAGACAACATACCGATGGCCACGGACACATGAAAACGTGTTCAATGTCAATAATTAGGGAAATGCAAATCAAAAACACAACAAGATAACACCTCACACCTCTCAGAATAGCTATTGTGAAAAAGACAACAAAGAACAAGCTGTACAAAAGATGTACAGAAAAAGGAACCCTCATGTAATGTTGGACTGAAAATTGATTGATCAGTCCACTATGGAAAACAGTATGGAGTTCTTGAAAAAATTAGAAATAGAGCTGCCATATGATCCAGCAATATCAGTTTTGGGTATTTACCCAAAGGAAACAAAAATACTAATTTGAAAAGATACATGTACTCAATGTTCATTGCAGTGTTACTTAAAATAGCCAAGATATGGAAGCAATGTACATGTCCATTGATAAATGAATGGAGAAATGTGGTAAATATATGCAATGGAATGTTGTTTAGTCCCTAAGTCCTGTCCAACTCTTACGCAACCCACGGACTGTAGCCTGCCAGGCTCTGCTGTCCATGGGACTTCCCAGGCGAGAATACTGGAGTGGGTTGCCATTTCCTTCTCCAGGGGATCTTCCCAACCCAGGGATTGAACCTGTGGCTCCTGCATTGGCAGGTGGGTTCTCTACCACTGAGCCACCAGGGAAGCCCCAGAATGGAACATTACTCAGCCTTGAAAAAAGAAATCTTACCGCTTACAACAGCATGGATGGAACTAGAGGGTATTATGCTAAGTGAAATAAGTCAGACAGACAAAGACAGGTACACTGTATGATTTCACCATACAGTATAGAATGTAGAATCTAAAAAACAAAACAGAATGAAAACAGATGCATATAGAGAAGAAATGGGTGGTGCCAGACGAGAGGACATTGGTGGGGGGCAGTGAAATGAGTGAGGGGATTAAGAGGTACAAACCTCCAGTTATAAATAAGCCATGGGGATATAATATGCAGCGTAAGGAAAATGGTAATACTGTAATAACTCTGGGGACAGATGAACTAAACTTGCTGAGGTGACCATTTCATAATGTATGCAAATGTCAAATTGCTATGCAGCACATCTGAGATGCAGTACACCTTGAGAATCCCATGAACAGTATGAAAGGCAAAAAGATACGACACCAAAGGACGGACCTGCCAGGGCAGGAGGTGTCCAATATGCCACTGGAGAAGAGCGGATCAACAGCTCCAGGAGCAATGAAGAGGCTGAGCCAAAGCAGGGATGATGCCCAGCTGTGGATGGGACTGGTGGTGAAAGTAACGTCCGATGCTGTAAAGAACAATATTGCATGGGAACCTGGAATATTAGGTCCATGAATCAAGGTAAATTGGAAGTGGTCAAATAAATGGCAAGAGTGAATATTGACATTTTAGAAATCAATGCAAATGGGGTGGGAACAGGTGAAAATTTAATTCAAATGACCATTATATCTACTGCTATGGGCACTAAGACCTTAGAAAAAATGGAGCAGCCCTCATAATCAACAAGAGAGTCTGAAATGCAGTACTTGGGTGCAATCTCAAAAATGACAGATCTCTCTTCCTTTCCAAGGCAAATCATTCAATATTGTAGTAACCCACATCTACACCCCAACCACTGATGCTGAAGAAGCTGAAGTTGAATGGTTCTGTGAAGACCTACAAGACTTTCTAGAACTAACACCAAAAAAAGTTGTCCTTTTCATCATGGATTGGAATGCAAAAATAGGAAGTCAAGAGATATTTGGAGTAACAGGCAAGTTTGGCCTTGGAGTACAAAATGAAGCAGGGCAAAGGCTAACAGTTTTCTCCAGAGAACACACTGGTCATAGCAAACACCCTCTTCCAATAACACAAGAAACAAGTCTACACATGGATATCACCAGAAGGTCAATACCAAAATATTGACTATATTCTTTGCAGCTGAAGATGGAGAAGCTGTATACAACCAGTAAAAACAAGACTGGGAGCTGAGTGAGGCTAAGATCATGAACTCCTTCTTGCAAAATTCAGACTTAAAGTGAAGAAAGTAGGGAAAACCAGTAGGCCATTCAGGTATGACCTAAATCAAATCCCTTATGATTATGCAGTGGAGGTGACAAATAGATTCAGGGGATTAGATCTGATAGACAAAGCACCTGAAAAACTATGGATGGAGGTTCATAACATTGTACAGGAGGCTGTGATCAAAACCATCCCCAAGAAAAAGACAGGCAAAGAGGCAAAATGGTTGTCAAGGAGGCCTTACAAATAGCTGCAAAAAAGAAGAGAACTGAAAGGCAAGAGATAAGAAAGCCTTAAGTGAACAATGCAAAGAAATAGAGGAAAATAAAAGAATGGGAAAGACTAGAAATCTCTTCAAGAAAATTAGAGATACCAAGGGAACATTTCATGCAAAGATGGGCTTGATAAAGGACAGAAATGGTATGGACCTAACAGAAGCAGAAGATATTAAGAAGAGGTGGCAAGAATACACAGAAGAACTGTACAAAGTAAAGGTCTTAATGACCTGGACAACCATGCTGGTGTGATCACTCACCTAGAGCCAGACACGCTGGAGTGTGAAATCAAGTGAGCCTTAGGAAACATTAATACAAACAAAGCTAGTGGAGGTGATGGAATTCCAGCTGAGCTATTTCAAATCCTTAAAGATGATGCGGTTAAAGTGATATACTCAATATGACAGCAAATATGGAAAACTCAGCAGTGGCTAGAGGACTGGAAGAGGTCAGTTTTCATTCCAGTCTCAAAGAAGGGCAATGCCAAAGAATGTTCAAACTACCACACAATTGCACTTATTTCACAGGCTAGCAAGGTAATGCTCAAAATCCTTCAAGTTGTAAAATCCAAAATCAAGCTCAAAATCCATTCAAAAGTATATGAACCAAGAACTTCCAAATGTACAAGCTGGATTTAGAAAAGGCAAAGGAACCAGAGATCAAATTGCCAATATCCATTGGATCACAGAAAAAGCAAAGGAATTCCAGAAAAACTTCTGCTTCACTGGCTACACTAAAGCCTTTGACTGTGTAGATCACAATAAACTGGAAAATTCTTAAAAAGATGGGAGTACCAGACCACCTTACCTGCCTCCTGAGGAGGAGGTCTTGACCTGTATGCAGGTCAAGAAGCAACAGAACCAGACATGGAACAACAGACTGGTTCCAAACTGGGAAAGGAATGCATCAAGGCTGTATACTGTCACCCTGCTTATTTAACTTCTATGCAGAGTACATCATGCAAAATGCTGGGCTGGATGAAGCACAAGCTGTAATCAAGATTGCTGGGAGAAATATCAATAACCTTAGATATGCGGATAACACCCATCTCAGTTATGGCAGAAAGCAAAGAGGAACTAAAGAGCCTCTTGATGAAGGTGAAAGAGGAGAGTGAAAAAGCTGGCTTCAAACTCAACATTAAAAAAACTAAGATCATGGCATGCAGTCCCATCACTTCATGGCAAATAGATGGGGAAATAATGGAAACAGTGACAGACTTTATTTTCTTCGGTTCCAAAATCACTGTGGACAGTGATTGCAGCCATGAACTTAAAAGACGATTCCTCCTTAGAAGAAAGCTATGACAAACCTAGTCAGCATATTCAAAAGCAGAGACATCACTTTGCCAACAAGGGTCCATACAGTCAAATCTATGGCTTTTCCAAGAGTCAAGTACAGATGTAAGAGTTAGACCATAAAGAAGGATGAGTGCTGAGGAACTGATGCTTTCAAACTGTCATGCTGGAGAAGACTCGAGAGTCCCTTGGACACCTAGGAGATCAAACCAGTCAATCCTAAAGGATATCAACCCTGAATACTCATTAGAAGGACTGATTCTGAGGCTCCAATACTTTGGTTACCTGATACAAAAAGCTGATTCACTGAAAAAGACCCTGATTCCAGGAAAGATTGAGGGCATGAGGAGAAAGGGATGACACTGGATGAGATGGTTGGATGGCATCATTGACTCAATGGACATGAGTTTGAGCAAACTCCAGGAGATGGTGAAGGAAGGACGTGAAAGGATTAACAGGTAGGCAGGCCTCCCTGAGTGAAGTCGCTCAGTCGTGTCCGACTCTTTGCGACCCCATGGACTGTAGCCCACCATCCTCCTCCCCCATGGGATTCTCCAAGCAAGCGTACTGGAGTGGGTTGCCATTTCCTTCTCCAGGGGAATCTTCCCGACTCAGGGACCGAACCCGGGTTTCCTGCATTCCAGGCAGACGCTTTAACCTCTGAGCCACCAGGGAAGCCCACTAGGGAGGCCAGAGGTCCCCAAGCCATGGGAGGAGACAAATGGCAAGCATTTTTCCCCCCCTCCTGCATTCTTTTGCTCCTGCTTTAACCACGAAGGAGGCTCCTTTAATTCTGTGTTGCTATGACGACAATGGTTCTGCCTGAAAGTAATTTTTTCAACCTTGAGCTGCTAATTCCCCAACAAAACAATACATCTTACTCATAGATATGTTTTTCTTAAGCCATGTTAAGGAAACTATGTATCTTATTTGGAAGTCTGTTTTTCTTCAAGACTTATACAATATATCTCTCCCAGAGAGACTCCCCCTGTGCAAATATGTATGTTATGGGAGAGAGCTGCACCTGCTGCAACCGTCTCAGCCTTGAGGTGTTTCTTTTATCTACGATCAACAGCTTACTAAGGAGTATAAAATGCCTTGCAAAAACCGGCATGAGGGATACTCTCCTGCCCTCTTCTAGTGCCTGTTGCTGAAAACTTTCTCTATCCCTGTTGCTTTAATAAGATCTACACAAAGCTCTAAGTGACTGAGACTGTCTTTGGTCATGGAGTTAAATCTTCTTCAGAGGCCATGAATCCAGGGGCACCATTCACTGTAAGCTATCAGACAGGGGAGCCTGGCGTGCTGCAGTCCATGGGGTCACAATTGGATATGACTGATCGACTGAACAACAGCAGCAGCTGAAATAAACACAATATTTTATGTCAACTATACTTCAGTTTTTTAAAAAAGTGGAATTTCAGTGCGTGGCAACCATTAAGAAACTGGGATGAGCTAAATGTGAAAAAAATCACAACACCGTATATATCAAAGTCCTTAAGAGCAATAAACATGTGATAGCCTAAGGAGTAAACATCTAAAATTTGGATAAACCAGATATTTGGTTTTCTTGACTTTTACAAATAACCTCTATCATAATTATAGTATTTTCTTAGTTTATTACTGTACTTTATAGCTTAGATTTTATGTGTAAACTGATCTTGAGTTTAGAGGAACAGTAGCTCTTTTTTGTGTGTTGGAAGATAGAGTTCTTTCAGTGGTAAGCTATTTGAGTACTGGAGGTTCTATGAGCCCCTCAAGTCAGAAAGTGTCCAATACTGGGGAACAGTGGAAGGCAATTAGTAATAGCTCTGGAAAGAATGAAGTGGCTGGGCCAAAGTGGAAACGACACCCAGCTGTAGATGTGTCTGGTGGTGAAAGTAATGTCCAATGCTGTAAAGAACAATATTGCACAAAAACCTGGAATGCTAGGTCCATGAATCAAGGTAAATTGGACATGGTCAAGCAGGAGATGGCAAGAGTCAACATCTTAGGAATCAGTGAACTAAAATGGACAGGAATTGGACAAATTCAATTTAGATGACCATTATATCTACTACTGTGGGCAAGAATCCCTTAGAAGAAATGGAGTAGCCCTCAGAGTCAATAAGAGAGTCTGAAATGCAGCACTTGGCTGCAATCTCAAAAATGGCAGAATTATCTAGGTTCATTTCCAAGGCAAATCATTCAATATCACAGTAATCCACATCTATACCCCAACCATTAATGCTGAAGAAGCTGAAGTTGAATGGTTCTGTGAAGACCTACAAGACCTTCTAGAACTAACACCAAAAAAGTTGTCCTTTTCTTCACAGGGGATTGGAATGCAAAAGTAGGAAGTCAAGAGATACTTGCAGTAACAGGCAAGTTTGACTTTAAACACAAAATGAAGCAAGGCAAAGGCTAACAGAGTTTTGTCCAGAGAATACACTGGTCATAGCAAACACCCTCTTCCAACAACACAAGAGACAACTCTACACATGAACTTCACCAAATGGTCAATACTAAAATCAGACTGATTATATTCTTTGCAGCCAAAAATAGAGAAACTCTACACATTCAGCAAAAACAAGACTGGGTGCTGGGTGTGGCTCGGATCAAGAACTCCTTATTGAAAAATTCAGGCTTAAATTGAAGAAAGTAGGGAAAACCACTAGGCCATTCAGGTATGACCTAAATAAAATCCCTTATGATTATGCAGTGGAGGTGATGAATAGATTTGAGGGATTAGATCTAGTAAACTATGATTATGAACTATGGCTGGAGGTTTGTAACACTGTACAGGAGGCAGTGACCAAAACCAAAGGAAAATAAATGCAAGAAGGCAAACTGGTTGTCTTAGAAGGCTTTACAAATAGCTGAAGAAAGAAGAGAAGTAAAAAGCAAGGGAGAAAGGGAAAGATACACTGAACTGCATGCAGAGTTCCAGAGAATAAAATGAGAGACAAGAAGGCTTCTTTAATAAACAGTGCAAAGAAATAGAGGAAAACAATAGAATGGGAAAAACTAGAGATCTCTTCAAGAAAATTGGTGATATCAAAGGAACATTTCATGCAAGGATGGGCATGATAAAGGACAGAAATGGTAAAGACATAACCCAGGCAGAAGAGATTAAGAAGAGGTGGCAAGAGTACACAAAAGAACTGTACGAGAAAGGTCTTGATGACCCGATACCCAAAATGGTGTGGTCATTCACCTAGAACCCGACATCCTGGAGTGTGAAGTCAGCTGGACCTTAGGAAGCATTACTATGAACAAAGCTGGTAGACATGATGGAATTCCAGCTGAGCTATTTAAAATCCTAAAAGATGTTGTCAAGCATCTTTTCTGATAACAATGCTATGAGATTGGAAATAAACTAGAAGAAAAAGCTCTTAAGAAACACAAACACGTGGCAGCTAAGCAATATGCTACTAAACAACCATTGGATCACTGAAAAAATCAAAGAGGAAATAAAAAAATACCTAAAGACAAATGAGGATGAAAACATAATGGTCCAAAACTTATGGCATACAGCAAAAGCTGTTCTAAGAGGGACGTTTATAGCAATACAATCTTACCTCAAGAAATAAGAAAAATCTCAAATAATCTAACCTTATACCTAAAACAGCTGGATAAAAAACAAACAAAACCTTTTAAAGTTAGTAGAAGGAAGGAAATCATAAAGATCAGAGAAGAAATAAATGAGATAGAGACAATAACAAAGATCAATGAAACTAAAAGCTAGTTCTTTGAAAAGATAAAGTTGATAAGCCTTTAGCCAGACTCAAAGAAAAAAAGGGAGAGGACCCAAACCAGTAAAATTAGAAATGTAAAGCGTTAGAAGCGACTCCACAGAAATACCAAGGATCATAAGAGACTACTATGAATAACTGTATGCCAATAAAATGGACAACCTGGAAGAAAAACAAATTCTTAGAAAGGTCCAAGTCTCCCTAGAGCCAGAAAAAAAAATATAAAACATGAACAGACCAATCACAAGCACTGAAATTGAAACTGTGATTAAAAACCCAACAAAAGTCCAGGACCTGACAGCTTCACAGGTGAACTTAATCAAAATTTAGAAAAGCGTTAACACCTATCCTTCTGAAACTGTTCTAAAAAATCACAAAGAAAATTTCCCAACTCATTTTATGAGGCCACTATCATCATTATACCAAAATCAGACAAAGATGCCACCAAAAAAGAAAACTGCAGTCCAATATCACTGATAAACACAGATGCAAAATTCCTCAACAAAATACTAGTAACCCATATCCAACAATACATTTAAAAGATCATACTCAATGATCAAGTGGAATTCATCCCAGGGATTCAAGGATTTTTTGTCATCTGAAAATCATACTTTGGCCACCTCAGGCGAAGAGTTGACTTATTTGAAAAGACTCTGATGCTGGGCGGGATTGGGGGCAGGAGGAGAAGGAGCCGACTGAGGATGAGATGGCTGTATGGCATCACAGACTCGATGGACATGAGTCTGAGTGAACTCCGGGAGATGGTGATGGACAGGGAGGTCTGGCGTGCTGCGATTCATGGGGTCGCAAGGAGTCGGACACGACTGAGTGACTGAACTGAACTGAACCGAAACCATATCAACAAATTGAAGCACAAAAACCATATGATCACCTCAATGGTTGCAGGAAAAAACCTTTATCAAAATTCAGAACCCATTTATGATAAAAGCTCCCCAGAAAGTGAGCATAGAGGGTATATATCTCAACATATTAGAGGCCATATATGACAAATCTACAGCTGGCATCCTACTCAATGGTGAAAAGCTGAAAGCATTCCCTCTAATATCAGGAACAGGAAAAGGATGTCTACTCTGACCACTTTTATTCAACACAGTTTTGGAAGTCCTACCTACAGCAATCAGAAGAAAAAGAAGTAAAGGGAATTCAAATTGGAAAAGAAGAAGCTAAACTGTCACTGTTTGCAGATGATATGGTACTATACATAGCATATCTTAAAGATGATGCCAGAATACTATTAGAACTCATCAATGAATTTGGTAAAGTTGCAAGTTACAAAATTAATACACAGAAGTCTGTTGCATATCTATTCAATAACAATGAAAAATCAGAAAGAGAAGTTCTAGAAGCAGTTCCATTGCATTAAAAAGAATAAAATACCTAGGAATAAACCTACCTAAGGAGACAAAAGACCTGTACACCAAAAACTATAAGATGCTGATGAAAGAAATCAAAGACATAAACAGATGGAAAATATTCCATGTTTGTGGATTGGAAGAATCAATATTGTCAAAATGAGTATACTGCCCAAGGCAATCTACAGGTTCTAAACAATCCCTATCAAATTACCAATGGCATTTTTCACAGAATGAGAACAAAATATCTCAAAATTTGTATGGAGACACAAAAGACCCTGAATAGCCAAAGCAGTCCTGAAAAAGAAAAACAGAGCTGGAGGAATCCAGCTCTTTGACCTCAGACTATACTACAAAGCTACAGTCATCAAATCAGTATGGTATTGGTACAAAATAGAAATATAGATTTGTGGAACAGGATAGAAAACCCAGAAATAAGCCCACGCACCTATGGTCAATTAATCTATGACAGAGGAGGCAAGATTTCACAATGCAGGAAAGACACTTTCTTCAACAAATGGTGCTGGGAAAACTGGAGAGCCATATTTAAAAAAAAAAAAAAAAAAAATTAAATCACATCATTCCTTAACTCCATAAACAAAAATAAGCTCAAAATGGATTAAAGATCTAAATGTGAGATTGGACACTATAAAACTCCTAGAGGAAAACATAGGCAGAATACCGTCTGACATAAATCACAGCAACATCTTTTTTGATCCATCTCTAAGAATAATGGAAATAAAAGCAAACATAAACAAATGGGACCTACTTAAACTCAAAAGCTTTTGCAGAGCAAAGGAAACAATAAACAAAATGGAAAGACAGCCCACAGATTGGGAGAAAATATTTGCAAGTTATCTGACCAATAAGGGATTACTCTCCCAATTTTACAAACAGTTTATGATGCTTAGTAGCAACAAAAACAAACTCAAATAGTAGGCAGAAGACCTGAATAGACTTTTCTCTAAAAAGTACATACAGATGGCCAATAGACACAGGAAAAGATGTTCAATATCATTAGTTATTAGAGAAATGCAAATCAAAATTACAATGAGACTATCATCTCACACAGTTCAGAATAGCTACAATGAGACTATCATCTCACACAGTTCAGAATAGCTATCATCAAAAAATCCACAAACAACAAATGTTGTAGAGGATGTGGAGAGAAGGGAACCCTCCTGCTCTCTTGGTGGGAATGTAAATTGGTTCAGTCACTATGGATAACAGTATGGAGGTTCCATAAAAAACTAAAAATAGAGCTACCATGTGACCCTGCAGTCCCACTCCTGGGCATGTATCTAGAGAAAAACATGGCCTGAAAAGATACATGTGCCCCAGTGTCCATTGCAGCACTGTCTACAATAGCCAAGACCTAGAAGCAACCTAATTGTCTATTGACAGAGAAACAAATAAAGAAGATGTGGTACCTATACACAATGGAATATTACTCAGCCATTAAAAAGGATGAAATAATGCCATTTGCAGCAACATGGATGGACCAAGAGTGTCATACTTAATGAAGTCAGACAAAGGAGAAATATCATATGACATCCCTTATATGTGGAATCTAAAAAGAAATGATACAAATGAACTTAGGCAGTTAGGGACTTTGGGAAGGTCATGTACACACTGCTATATTTAATTTGGATAACCAACAAAGATCTATTGTATAACACATGGAATTCTTCTCAATGTTATGTGCCAGCCTGTATTAGAGGGGGGTTTGGGGAAGAATGGATATGTGTATATGTATGGGTATGGCTGAGTCCCTTTCCTGTTCACCTGAAACTACCACAACATTGTTAATCGGCTGTAGCCCAGTACAAAATGTTTTTGGTGTTAAATACTAAAAGATGATGCTGTTAAAGTATTGCATTCAACATGCCAGCAAATTTGGAAAATTCAGCAGTGGCCACAGGACTCGAAAAGGTCAGTTTTCATTTCAATCCCAAAGAAGGGAGATGCCAAAGAGTGTTCAAATTACAACATAATTGCACTCATTTCACAAGCTAGGAAGGTTATGCTCAAAATCCTTCAAGCTAGGCTTCAGCAGCATGTGAACCAAGAACTTCCAGATGTACAAGTTGGATTTAGAAATGGCAGAGGAACCAGAGATCAAATTGCCAACATTCGTTGGATCATGGAGAAAGAAAGGGAATTCCAGAAAACATCTACTTCTACTTCTTTGACCACATTAAAGCCTGTGACTATGTGGATCACAACAAACTGTGGAAAATTCTTAAATAGACAGGAGTACTGGACCACCTTACCTGTCTCCTGAGAAAGCTGTATACAGGTCAAGAAGCAACAGTTAAAACTGGACATGGAACAACTGATTGGTTCCAAACTAGGAAAGGAATATGACAAGGTTTTATATTGTCACCCTGCTTATTTAACTTATACGCAGAGTACATCATGGGAAATGCTGGGCTGGATGAATTACAAGCTGGAATCAAGATTGCTGGGAGAAATATCAACAACCTCAGATATGCAGATAATACCACGCTAATGGCAGAAAGCACAGAGAAACTAAAGAGTCTCTTGATGAAAGTGAAAGAGGAGAGTGAAAAAGCTGGCTTAAAACTCAACATTCAAAAAACAAAGAGCATGACATCCGTTCCCATCACTTCATGGCAAATAGAAGGGGGAAAGGTGGAAGTGGTGTCAGATTTTACTTTTCTGGGTTCTGGAAAGTCATTTCAGACAGTGACAGCAGCCACAAAATTAGAAGATGCTTGCTCCTTGGAAGGAAAGCTATGACAAACCTAGACAGTGTATTCAAAAGCAGAGATATCAGTTTACCAACAAAGTCCATATAGTCAAAACTATTGTTTTTCCAGTAGTCATGTTCAGATGTGAGAGCTGGACCATAAAGAAGGCTGAGCACCAAAGAATCGATGCTTTTGAACCGTGGTGCTGCTGAAGAAGATTCTCGAGAGTCTCTTGAACAGCAAGGAGATCAAACCAGTCAATCCTAAAGGAAATCAACCCGGAATATTCACTGAAAGGACTGACGCTGAAGCTCCAATACTTTGGCCACCTGATGCAAATAGCCGATTCTTTGGAAATGACCCTAATACTAGGAAAGACTGAAGGCAATAGAAGCGGGCAGCAGAGGACAAGATAGTTAGATAGCATCACTGACTCAATGGACATGAATCTGAGTGAACTCCAGGAGATGGTGAAGGAGAGATGAGTCTGAAATGCTGCAGTCCAAGGGGTGGCAAAGAGTTGAACAGGACGTAGTGACTGAACAGCAGCAAAGAGGTCTTGAGTGAATTTCTGGGTGCCACTCCACAACTGTCCACTAGAGGGACCACAAACTCCTTGTTCCCACTCTCTTTTAGCTCTTTTCCTTTTCAGAATTTTATGTCAGGCCCTCTAGGGCTTCCCTGGTGGCTCAGATGGTAAGGAGTCTGCCTGCACTGTTGGAGACGAGGGTTTGATCCCTGGGTTGGGAAGATCCTCTGGAGAAGGGAATGACAACTCACTCCAGTATTCTTGCCTGAGAAATTCCACGGACAGAAGAGCCTGGCGAGCTACAGTTCACGGGGTTGCAAAGAGTCAGACATGACCGAGCTACTAACACACACATCCAGAGGCCCTCTGCGCTGCCCAGGGGGCACTAGTGGTAAGGAACCCCACCCCACCCCCACCCGTGCAGGAGACATAAGATACATGGGTTTGATCCCTGGGTCTGGAGTCTGGAAGATCCCCTGGAGAAGCGAATGGCAACCCACTCCATTGTTCTTGAAAGGAGAATCCCATGGACAGAGGAGCCTGACAGGCTACAACTCACAGGGCTGCAGAGTCTGACACAGCTGAAGCGACTTAGCACAGCACAGCACAGCTTTTCCAGGAAAGATGCACATATCACCTTAAAGAGCTCTGGAGAAGAAGTCACGTGCCCCGAAGGTCTTCCAGAATCTGTTCCCTCCCTTCAGTTTAAACCTCTCACTGGCCAGTTTGTCATAAACTTCCCTGAGATGATGCACTGAAAAGCAACATATATATGCTCTGTATATAAATACAGAGTCTATTCTGTGCTAAAGTATATACTATATACAGTCTTGACAGATATCTTAAATAACATTTTAATGTCTGTTTGAAATAAACAAGACATGGAATGTGAGCAATTTGAGATTCAGATGGTATTTTATCTTACCACAACTTCCTAACATATTTACCTAAGACACTTCTCAGGAAAACCAATATTTTGCTTTTAGAGAAATGAGAGAGAAAAGATGCCAGATGCTCTGGCCAAAGAGATTTCTCAGCTCAGCAGCTAACAGTGATCCACAACCTGGGGTCCCCCTTGTTTCTGGATTTCACACAGGTGAGCCTAGGAACTGATAATTTCTCATCTTGTTTTGATGTATTAATATAATAGCTCTGTGGGTCTTCAGCTCTTACGTCACAAACCCAAGATACCCAGTGACAATGTAGCTGTCAGACCTTGTAAGCTGGGTTATGTTAAAATACTGGGAACCACAGCAAGTTCTAACCATCTCTCACCGCACTCCCCAAGTAAATAGGTCTATAAACTGGGATTTCTGAGGGCCTTTGGGAAACACTGGAGGTGTCTCGGGGTTGGATGTGTGACTAGATTTGTCAGGGATAATTTCAGGCTTTGAGAACCGTATGCTGCAGATGAGAACTGAGGCCGGTAGTTGCCTGTGAAGGTGGATGCGTCTGATCCGCCCAGGTATTCATTGCACCCTGCTGACCTCAGCACCAAAACCACTCAGTTTGACTGCTTCTTGCCAGCGAGCAGGCCCATACACCCCTCTGTGAGCTAAATATGAAAATATTGGACTTCTAAAAATTTCTCTGATAATTTAAGACTTGGATAAATAAACGATGAAGAATATGTTCAGAAAAATTCAGAAGAAAAGTTCAAAAAAATTCCTAGAGCGCCAGTTGCTTACCAGTTTTCTGAGCATTAATAGTAAGGATTCACCCAACACAAATCTTTGAAAACTGGTCTTGTGTTTGGTAACTGAAGTCATGAAAGATCCTCTCTGCCAGCTGTACTGGGACAGCAAGCCAAGAACTCAGACTCTTAATAAAACAGCCTCTGCCACACTGGCTCTCCTGCCCTTTGTCACCTTTGACCCTTTATGTGCTGAGCACCCTGTTGACCTCCTTCACAGGCAGTTACTGCCCCTGCTGAAGGAGCCCCTTACCTGGGCAGAGAGGGCCACGCTGAATTTTTAGATTCTTGTGCATGTCTTCCCAATTCAGTCACCTCATCTCTATCCTGGGTAGCATTTAAATGGGTTCAGCCACCCCTCTCCATACTCTGTTTAAACGAATCCCCTCAAGTCTCTCAATGTCTGTCTCAGGGCACCTTCACTGACCCACCCAGACCACAGGCAGACCTAATCAGCCTTCTAGCATGGACACCTGGGGTCAGCGCTGCAGGCCAGCACCCTCCTAGGGAGACCCTTCGATGCACTGATGCGGGAGCCCCACTGCCCGGGAAAGCAAGGCTCCTCGTGTGAAATCTCAGTCAGAGCTAACACTGGAGCAGCATGGAGCCTGAGGCCTGGGAAACACTGGCCCCAGGTGACCCGCCAGTGGGGCCTCATCCTGGCACTTCCTGACTCCCTGTTCTTGGGCTTTTTAATGTCAGCGAATAGGGGGATTTCTACAGCTAGAAAATTCACAGGATTCCCTGAAGCACAGAGCAGTGAGGGCGCCCCCTTGGCTGAGAGGTAAAGCCATCTTAGTAGCCTCTTTAAAAATGCACTTTACGGTTTCAATGTGATTAAAGACCTAAATGTATGACCTGATAGTTAAAATCCCCAGAGGAGACCATAGGCAGCACATTCTTAGGCATAAATCACAGGAACATAATTTTTAATCCATTTCCTAGAGTAATGAAAGTAAAAACAAAAATAAACAAATGGGACCTACTTAAAAGCTTTTGCCCAGCAAAGAAAAACCATAAAACAAAAAGACAACCCACAGAATGGGAGAAAATATTTGTAAACAATGCAACTGACAAGGGGTTAATCTCCAAAATTTACAAACAGTTCATGAAGCTCAATATCAAAAACAAATAACCCAATCCTCCAAAGAATACAGATGGCCAAAGGCACATGAAAAGATAGTCAACATTGCTAATTATTAGAGAAATACAAAACTACAATGAGATATCACCCTACACCAGTCAGAATGACCATCATCAAAACGTCTATAAACAAGCAAGGACCTACTATATAGCACATGGAACTCTGCTCAATGTTATGTGGCAGCCTGGATGGGAGAGGAGCTTGGGGGAGAATGGATACATGTATGGCTGAGTCCTTTACTGAAACTATCACAACAGTTAACCTGCTATACACTAATATAAAGTAAGTTTAAAAAAATTCTATAAACAATAAATGCTGGAAATGTGGGACCCGCATACGCTGTTGGTGGAAATGTTAATTGATCCAGCCACTGTGGAGAACAGTATGGAGGTTCCTTGAAAAGCTAAACAATAGATCTACCACATGCTCCAGCAGTCCCACTCCCGGCGATGTTTCTGGAGAAAAACATGGTTCAAAATGATACATGTGGCCTGATGTTCATTGCAGCGCTATATAAAACAGCTAGGACATGGAAGCAATTAAAATGTCCATCGACAGAAGAATGGATAAAAAGATGTGGCACATATATACCATGGAGCATTACTCAACCATCAGAAAGGAAGAATGGCATTTGCAGCAACTCGGATGAACCTAGAGACCATCATACTAAATGAAGTGTCAGAGACAAATGCCACATGACATCACTTGTATGTGGAATCTAAAAATATCAGGCAAATGACCTTGTTTACAAAACAGAAAGAGACTCACAGACTTTGAAAACAAACTTATGGTTACCAAGGGGAAAAGTACCGGGGCGGGGGGTGAAGGTCTAAATTAGGAGTTTGGGATTGACATTCACACTACATACATAAAATAAAGCAACATGGGCCTAGTACAGCACAGGGAATGCTACTCAATATTCTGTAATCACCTAAATGGAAAGAGAATTTGAAAAGAATAACATAGGTACTGAATCACTTTGTTGTACACCTGAAATTGACACAACATTGTCAATCAATTATAAATGTAAAATTTTTGAATAGAAAACCAAATTAATAAATAAAAATGCCCCTCAGGACATCTCTGAACTCAGCGTGAAGACACGACCCCAGGACACAGAGTGGGCCTGGGTCTGGAGGCCTGACAGCCTCCTCCAGCTTGCAGACTTGGGTTCAGCCCAAAGCAGCCAGTTCTGATGCAATCACACAGTGCCAGCCAATCGTCCTCATTCACCACCACAGTAAAACCTGAGTCCTTAATGCTCCCCACCAGCAACAAATCACTGAATTGTTATTTAATCACTGAATTGAATAATTCATCATGATGGAGGCAGCAGGGCACTTAGGAGCGCCCATCTTCCACCATAGACTACTGATGGGACCTCGGTTGCTCAGCATAGCTAGGAGGCGCCCCAGAACCAAAGGCACCTACCACAGGCTGCCTGTGCAGTTTGACCCCGCAGATGCAGGAAAACGCCAGCACGTGGGAGACCTCTTCTGGGGCCTGTCTCTCTCCTGTCTCCCTCCCGCCCAGGCCCCCTGGAACCACCTGTGCACAAGGACCAGGCTCTTGGGGGACGAGGCAGCGCCCTCTTTTCCGGCTGCCCTTCAGCCTGTGGATGTCACTGATCTCATTGGCCTGCATTTCCTGTGTTACCAGTCGCAACCTGGCTCCCTGGGTACCCAGACCTGAGAAAAAAAGAGAATGTCTCCCCTCCAGCCCCCACTCCTGAGGTGGAGAGAGGAATGGTGACACCAGGGTGCCCCAAACCACACCTTACCTCTGCCTTTGAAGCGCGAAGCTTGTCCTCCCTGCTGCAGGCTGCAAGTGTCTGGGGGCCTGGCCACGCCGGCCCTCTGCCCACTGCTTTCCTTGGTCTCTGTGCTGCTGTGGCAACTCCAGGCCAACCTTGGCTACGAGGCCTCCCGACCGAGCAGTTTCCGGAGGGCAGAGACCACAGACGGTGCTCCTGGGCCCGGGCCTTGTTCTCTCCTCCCCTACTCCATGCCCCCGGCCTTTGTCACGGCCGCTTGTTCTCCACAGGCCTCCTCATCTGCTTGACACGTTCCAGGCCAACTGCATTCCTTATCACAGCAAAACCTGAGTCCCCAGTGCTCCCCACCCACAACAAGAATCATTTAATTAAATAATCCATCACGATAGAGACAGCAGGGCGCTTAGGACGGCCCATCTCCCACCACTGACTATTGACGGGAGCTTGGCTTCTAAGCAGACACCGTTAAGCGCCTCAGAATCCAACGTGCCAAGTGAAGCACGCGTCGTGTGGTCTGACCCGGAAAGTGAGGGTCATCGCCCCATCCCCACCAGTGATCTGTTTTATGCTCAGCAGATTCCTCGCCAACGCAGGGTCCCCCTGCCTCCACTTTTAGGCAGTGGCCTGCTTCTCAGTGGTGGTCAGTCCTCCCCGCACCCCCGCTCTCAGTCAGACCCTGGCATCTGATCTCGTATCCCTCTTTGTGTGGTGTTCACACAAAGGAGCCTCATCATGCTTGGCTGGGGGCTGTGTCTGGGCACAGAGCAGCAGTCTGAGAACTCCCCAAACACTTACACCTCCCAGAAGGGCTTGGTCACCACAGAAGCTGCTGGTGATGAGGAAGGGGATTGCCACACACACCCAATAGTTCATTTCTCATTACAAGGATGGAGGAACATTTCCATTTTTCAGCTATGGAAACAGGCTTACAGAAGGTCAAGTAACTTGGCCAGAGTCACAATAAGCTCCAGGTGGGTTTAACAGGAGTCTGGGCCTGTAATATTCACTACAGCTGAGCTCTCAGTACCTCCCAGAGCTGTCCCCCGCCACCTTGCTGGGTCTCTAGCTCGTCCTGTAAATGTTCCAGGGACCTGCTCCTCGGGGGTGAGGGGGACCACTGTTCTGGTCCCTCCATGTCCACCGCTGCTCCACTCCAGCCTCATCTCTTGCTCAGGGACCAGTGTGATGCCCGGTGCGTTTCTTGCCAGGCTCTGCGGTGCTCCAACGCTGCAACCTCTTCCTGTACTTTGCACAAGGCCTGCAGAGCAGCCTACCAGCTCCCAGGCCTGCTGCCTTTTAACTCTGGCCTTGGGCTCTGTTTGGCCTTCTCCCCACAACCCTTCATAAACTTGCCAGAGTGACCTAGACGGAGCCTTCCCCTCCTCCACACCCTTGTCCTCAGTACCCCCTGACCAGAATACCATCTTCTGCCTGCCTCCACTGCCTGCAACAGTCTTGCCCATTAAAGCCCCAGCTCAGAAAACTTTCCCAGGAAGACTACTCAGATTTGCCACCAAGTGAAAACACACCCTTTTCCTCTGATTCGCACAGCACTTTATATCTCTGCTTGACAAGTTAATTTGTTTATTCTTAAGTATGAGCCTACCCCCCTAAAGAACTTTAAAAACAAGGCCTTTGCTTTCAGAGCTGAGTCAGGAATCCCAACTTTGTGACTTACCAACTAATGGGGGTGATGGAGTCGGCCTCAAGTCCTCGAAGAATGTCCTCAGGTTAGCTGTGTAAGTCACCTGGCCAGCTGTGGGACACTCAGGAGGCAGACAGTGCCCACTCTGCTCCAGCCCTCCTCTTCCTGGTTTCAGCAAAGCTACCCACCTCCACTCCTCTGAGCCTGCCTGGCTTCAGCAGCAATCAGGCTAAGTAGGCACTCCTGCGGAGGGCGGGGCTCTCCCCGTGGTGGGCGGGGCTCTCTCCGTGGAGGCAGACGTCCCAGGGGGCCCATTAACCAGGAAAAGGTGCCTCAGATGGGCAGACCTCATGCTACCACTCTGTCCTCACTCTGGACTCCTGAAGGGAGTCCAGACCTACTCAAAGGTCCTTCCAAGGGGCAGGAGCTGCTGGCCTCTAGGTGGGGTTAGGCAGGGAGACTCCCATCTGCCCCCACAAGCTGAAGATGAGGAAGCTTTTTCATGATTCCCTGGCTTGTTTCTTTGGCCCCATGAGGAAAGCCGGTCGATTGTGTCTGACTCTTTGTGACCCCATGGACTGTAGGCCACGAGGCTCTTCTGTCCATGGAATTCTCCAGGCCAGAAAACTGGAGTGGGTCGCCGTGGGTTCCCTTCTCCAGGGGATCTTCCCAACCCAGGGACCAAACCCAGGTCTCCTGCATTGCAGGCAGACTCTTTACCATCTGAGCCACCAGGGAAGCCCCTTTGCCTACTTAGGCCTGTACCAAAGCTCATCTGTGCAGTGGGTGGGGGCATGGCAGCAGTGAGTGCCTTGAGGTCAGGGGCCACAGCATGGAGACTGGGTAGAGAGCTGGGCTGGAAGGAACTGGCCCTCCCCGTGGAGCACCCACAGTCTGGGGGCTCAGGGTTCTGTTTTATGAAAGGGCCTATGGTTTTCTTATAAAACGGAAGATGCAGTAATGAATCACTTTGGCTGCTGCATGAGGACTCCCAGCTTCCTAAGGCCTGGCACTCAGATTCCTGCTGGCTGCTGCTTCAGGGGAAACCCTTCCACCTCTTCCAGGCTCACCAAGGGGAGAATGGAGAATACAGGAGATTCTGCAGCCAGGCCCTTGCAGCCCCTGCTGGAGACAAGCACAGACCAGAACCATGGCCAAGTGACCCTGGAAGTCAGGGGTCTTCCTCCCTCTCCCNAGCCTCCGGCTCAAATCAAGGGACTTTCACAAAGGTCGTTTAACTGGATTTTCCTCCTGTCTTCTCACCTAAGAAGGCCTTTTCTTTCCACAGTTTTGTGCAAAAATCTGGCTAAAAGAACTTGGAGCATCTGAATGGTGAATGCAGGTGGAAGTTTTAACTGCAGATAAAGTACCAAAAAAGGGAGAAGCACCCCTTCCCACCCACCATGACTTTTCATTCTAACTCGACTGCTTTCAGTCAAGACTCAGCTATCGCAGGTTCCAGGTCTCCAGGTGCTGCTTACCCACCCACTGGAGAGACAGCTCCTGGGAGTAGTAATGGGTGATGACCAGGTACCCGAAAAGCTGCTGGAAAGGAGTTTCCTTCTTGTGCTCATGACCAATGATGATCCTGGGAGACTGATGCCCCAGGTGTCCATCCTTTGTTGGACAGGGCCCCTTTCACTGCCCATCCAGCCCCGGGTTTCAAGTCACTAGATTCCCACTGGTGGTGATGGTGGTCCACACATTCACTGCCATTGTTAACTCTCTCACACGTCAGTATCAGCAGCATAGGGCTGACATGTGTGTGTGGGTTTTGGATTGAGTGTGGATCCGTCTATGTACTTACTGGCTGTGTGACCTTCGGGAGGTGAAACTCCGTAAGCCTGTTTCTTCAGCTGTGAAATGGGCATTACAATCCCCGTCTCATGGGGCTTTGGACTGAGTGTGGATCCGTCTATGTACTTACTGGCTGTGTGACCTTCAGGAGGTGAAACTCCGTAGGCCTGTTTCTTCGGCTGTGAAATGGGCATTATAATCCCAGTCTCCTGGGGACCTACAGGAGACCCCAACCTGGGAAGGAAAGAGTATTTGGTGGCAGTTAACCCACACTTCCCACCCCCTACCCTCAATACCCACCCTCAAAGGAGGACCTTCCCTCTCTTGATGCCCCCAGGCTTAGCTTCCTGGGGATCCAGAATCAACAGCTATTCCTCAGGATCAGCAGATGGAGGCTCTGGGTAGAGAATGCCTGGGGAATGCTGGGGAACTGAAGGTGAACTGAATTGAACGGGGAAGGAGGAAAGGAGATCATTCAAATGGTTCTTCAAAGTGATAGATGGTCCAGCAAAGGGGTCAGAGGATGAAGCACTGGATGGGAGGGAAGAGACAATCTAGATTGGACAGAGATCCCCAGGGGTCAATGAGGGTGTGATGGGTACCTCTGCAGGATCTCAAGGCAAGGATGCAAAAGGCACTCCCAGGGTTAGGGGTGCCTCATGTTCAGGACACTGCAGACCACAGCCTCTCCCCTTCCCCACCCAGCCCAAGACATCAGAAGCGGGCACAAAACCCACAGGACAGGGGACCGCCCCCAGGCTCTCACTGCGGCCAGGCAGGCTCATCTCTGTTTATTTTTTCAAAACAAAACTAAAAATCATCACTCAAAATATTTGAGGAGAGTGCTCAAGTTAAAAGCTTTTCACAGAATTTGCAGTCGGAACATCGCATACTGGTGGTCAGGAACGAGAGCTCTGCCTCCAGCCTCCACTGCTGTTCCCTTTGAGCTGCAGTCCAGGTAGTGGGGTGATCATCCCCAGTGGCTGAGGCTGGCGGCATCCACAGATCAGAGACATTCCAGTTCTCTACCCGGCTTCTGATCAGACCATCCAGCACCTCGAGGGCCCGCTGGGCTCCCTCCCCCGTGAGAGTCCACAAACTCTGTGAGGGAGGCAGCCGGGTCACAGCCCAGGCACTGTCCGCTGTCAGAACGAGGCCAAGAGGGCACGCGGTTCTGGCTCTGCATCTTCACGGGGGAGGGCAAACTCCCCGGGGTCAGGGGCGGAGCGCCTGTTCGGGGCCATCATCGCTCGTGCTTAATGTTGGCTTCACTCCGCTCCAGGGTGAGCCCGTTGCCGCTCCGAGGGCCTTCCTTCCTGGTCCAGTCCTTCTCCGTGTAAAACTCCGCAAGCACGGGGCAGTGTTCAGAAGCCACTCCGCCCCAAGACCAGTTATCTGGAATCCAAGGGTTCGTGAGGCCTTCTCTCACTACAGCCCAGTGGCCTGGAGGCAGAGGGAAGACAGACCCAGAGGTCAGGATGGGCGGTGGGGGAGGGCCGCAAGCTGGTGGCTGGAGGCCAACGCTGTATAGCCTGCAAGCCTGGGCTCCCTGACGAGACCCCTCAGTTACCTGGCTTGCCTGTGCAAATGAACTGTCTCAGCCCATTGGATTTCCCAGACAAGTGAGGGTTTGCCAAGGAGGTGCTGCAACTACCCTGGGTCCAAGCCTCCTGCCCATTCGCACACCTCCTGGCCCCCACCCCGTCCTTACTTCGCAAACACTTGCAATCTGACCAGTGAGGGTAAGTGTTTGACACAGGGACACAGTTCCCACAAAGGTGTCCAAAGTGAAGGTCCTATTTCACAAAGCAAAGCTGCAAAGGCGGGTGGGAGAGGAGAAAGTTCTACAAAAAGGGTAAAGAAGAGAAAGTTACAGAAGTTTATGAGCTAGTAAATGTATTTTTAAAGTCAAGATATAGAAACATGTGAAGCTTAAGGTATGTTTAAGAAACAGAAGAAGCATCACAGAAGAAAGGACAGAGCAGGTAGAAGCATGGCCGCGGCCCTCAGTGAGAACCGCCCCAGAGCATCAAAAGGACCCGGGCCCGGGCTCTGGCGGCTTCCCTAGAGGCTGAGACGGTAAAGAACCTATCTGCCTGCACTCAGGAGACCTGGGTTCAATCCCTGCGGTTGGGAAGAAACCCTGGAGAAGGGAATGGCGACCCACTCCAGTATTCTTGCCTGGAGAATTCCATGGATGGAGGAGCCTGGCCGGCTATAGTCCAGGGGGTCACAAAGAGTCGGACACGACTGAGCAACTAACTGTGGAAAATTCTGAAAGAGATGGGAATACCAGACCACCTGACCTGCCTCCTGAGAAGTCTGTACGCAGGTCAGGAAGCAACAGTTAGAACCGGACATGGAACAACAGACTGGTTCCAAACAGGAAAAGGAGTACGTCAAGGCTGTATATTGTCAGCCTGCTTATATGACTTATATGCAGAGTACATCATGAGAAATGCTGGGCTGGAGGAAGCACAAGCTGGAATCAAGATTGCTGGGAGAAACATCAATAGCCTCAGATATGCAGATGACACCACCCTTATGGCAGAAAGCTAAGAACAACTAGGCCTCTTGATGAAAGTGAAAGAGGAGAGTGAAAAAGCTGGCTTAAAACTCAGCATTCAGAAAACTAAGATCATGGCATCTGGTCCCATCACTTCATGGCAAAAAGATGGGGCAGCAATGGAAACAGTGGCAGACTTTATTTTGGGGCTCCAAAATCACTGCAGATGGTGACTGCCGCCATGAAATTAAAACACGCTTGCTCCTTGGAAGAAAAGTTATGACCAACCTAGAGAGCATATTAAAAAGCAGAGAAATTACTTTGCCGTCAAAGGTCCGTATAGTCAAACTATGGTTTTTCCAGTAGTCATGTGTGGATGTGAGAGTTGGATCATAAAGAAAGCTGAGCGCTGAAGAACTGATGCTTTTGAAGTTTGGTGTTGGAGAAGACTCTTGAGAGTCCTTTGGACTGCAAGGAGATCCAACCAGTCCATCCTAAAGGAGATCAGTCCTGAATATTCATTGGAAGAACTGATGCTGAAGCTGAAACTCCAAGATTTTGGCCACCTGATTCGAAGAACTGACTCATCTGAAAAGACCTTGATGCTGGGAAATATTGAAGGCGGGAGGAGAAGGGGGTAACAGAGAATGAGATGGTTGGATGGCATCACTGACTCAATGGACATGAGTTTGAGTAAACTCTGGGAGTTGGTGATGGGCAGGGAGGCCTGGCGTGCTGCAGTCCACGGGGTCACAAAGAGTCGGACATGACTGAGCGACTGAACTGACCTGAACTAAGCAACTAACACCTTCACTTTCAGGCCTGGGTTCTGGTGTGAGTTCTGTTGCCCAGGCAACAGTCCCACGATGGGGGCCACTCCTCCCTGCACCTCGCTTTCTACAGCTGAAGAGCAAGGGACAGATGCAATGGTTTCTAACTTTCCTCCAGCCCTGTCTGCTCAAGCACTCCAGCACCGCCTCCCACTGCCACCAACCTCTGTCTAGCCAGTGGTGCCTTTCTGCAAACTGCATCTCGCCCAGTCTGGTGACTGACACTCCCTCTGAGACCCATTTTCTTCATCCTTTTGATTTTCCTATGACACAGTCCAACAGGACACTGGTGCCCAGGACTGGAAATTCTAGTCCTGAGGATCCAAGTCTTAGCTGCACGTCCTGGTCTCACAGTGGGACTCCAACACTGGTACTTAAATTTTTTTAAAACATTTCTCTGAAGTATAATCTGCAACTATTTGTGTTTAGTAAGGGCTTCTCTGGTGACTCAGACAGTAAAGAATCTGCCTGCAATGCAGAAGACAGGTTTGATCCCTGGGTCAAGAAGATCCCTTGGGGAAGAGAATGGCTACCCACTCCAGTATTCTTGCCTGGAAAATCACATGGACAGAGGAGCCTGGGGGGCGACAAACAGTCAAGACACAACTACAGTTGATCAACTGACACTTTTCAAATGTTGGTGCTTATCTTACTCTTCTTATCTTAAATCCAAAGACCCTACCGCCACTTCTGTATTTTTATGACTGCTTCATGACCCAGGGTCTGCTCAGCAAGTGACTGGTTTTGGGGGAGTGCTTTTCAGTGCTGAGGCTACCCGCCACACCATGGTCTGGCAGAGTCCTGCCTAAAGCAGTTCGGCATCCTATGGTGATGCCAGGTAACGTGTCAGCTCACCAACTGCTGCTCTGCAGGGTGCTGAGGGCATGTGGGTAGATCTCAGGCCACAACACTCTGCCTGAACATGACAGGGCTGGAGAAGCGTTTGCTGAAGGGCCAAGTATCCTTAAAATTAGGCTAAGCTGGGGCTTCCCTGCTGGCCAGTGGATAAGAATCCACCTGCCAATGCAAGGGACATGGGTTTGAATCCTGGTCTAGGGAGATTCCACAAGTCGTGGGGCAACTAAGCCCGTGGACTACAACTACTGAGCCCACGCCCTAGAGCCCATGAGCCGCACTCCTGAAGCCCACGTGCCCTGGAACCCGTGCTCTACAAGAGGAAGCGCTGCAGTGAGAAGCCCACACACCAGCTAGAGGGTGGCCCCTACTCAGCGCAGCAGAGAAGGTCTGCAGCAGTGACCCAGTGCTGCCAGTCGATAGCCAGGTCTGCCTGGCACGCATCTGCTTTGTCCCTGATGTAGGTCCGTAAATGCCTTTTACTTAGTTTTCAGAACCCCTTCACTCTTTTTTTTTTTTTTTTTTTTACCCCTTCACTCTTAAAAGTAGCTCTGTGTGAATGATAATTATACAGCCGCCTGAACAGCAATCTCATAAATGCCTGCAGAGGAGGGAAGGTCACTTCTGACTCTCGCTCAAACCAGACAATCGTGAACTGCCAGCTCAGACAGGTGACTCTCCCTCTGTTTCTGAACAGCACATGTGCTTTACCTGTGAAAACCTTCTTTAAGCTTTTACTGATCCAGATGTTGTCCAGAGTCTTCGAGCCTTGAGGATTCTTGGTGCTGATGTTGGTAAAGGTGTGTGCGGGGATCAGGTGGTGGAATTTTTCTTTCCTCAAGATATCATAGTCACTGCTGTCTGGCCCCTGGCCAAAATCCCCTAAAACTATCACGTCTTTTTCTCCTAGAAGTGGAAGAAAGAAATTCAGAAATGTAAGAGGTGGTGGGAAGTTAACCCAACATTGACCACCACTCATTTAAGTAGGATCGTGACTGTTTGATTTGACTCTCCAGGATTAGGACTGTAGCATGGTTCTTATTCTCCCAATTCTTCCAAGTTCCTTGTGCAATACCCCCTCACCGCCCCCCACCCCACACCCAAGCTTCCAGAGTAGGTTAGGGACACATTTGGTTAGTGCGATGTCAACATCACCTCTGTTCTGGATCATGGGTTCAGAATCTCACAGCACAAAAAGGCCCTAAGGGTCTTGCCCAGATCGTTAACAAAAGCTCAACAAACATTTATTGAGCACAGAAGGAAGCCCGAGTGAAGACACAGGAAGAAGACAGTCATCTACCAGCCGAGGAGAGGCCTCAGAAGGAACCGACCCTGCCAATACCTCGATCATGGACTTTCCAGCCTTCAGGACTGTAAGAAAATAAATGCCTGTTGTTTAGGCCAGTCTGTAGGTATTTTGTTATGGAACCCCAGCACACTAATGTAGGGCAAAATACTTTAAAGTATTTTCAACATCTCTCTCAAACTCTAGTTTGATTTACAAGAGTAAGTGGGGTAGTTATGAAGTATTCTCCAAAGTGAGGAGACATTCAGAAAAGGACAGTGAGACCCAGCTTGGCTCCCTGGGATTCCCGTCCACTGCCTGACCATCACTTCCTGTCTCGAAGTTCCCCTCAGGGGAGCCACGTTATCACAGGGAGAAACATTGCAAGGAAAGCTTTAAGGAAGGCAGTTCATAAAAAAGGGCCAAACGCGTCTGAGACACTCAACAAATCTTCGTGGACTTGAATACGTGTCAATAACAAGGGCTGCTGCTGCTAAGTCATTTCAGTTGTGTCCAACTCTGTGTGACCCCACAGATGGCAGCCCACCAGGCTCCCCTGTCCCTGGGATTCTCCAGGCAAGAACACTGGAATGGGTTGCCGTTTCTTTCTCCAATGCATGAAAGTGAAAAGTGAAAGGGAAGTTGCTCGGTTGTGAGATTAAGAAATCTAAAGTGAAATGACACAAGCCACCAGCAGAGGGCACTCACGTTCTGCACATGACACCCTCTCCCAGGGGGCCTGAGGGAGGGAAGGGGATGGAAGGAAGCCGTTCCTGCAGCCACTGTATGACCAACAGAGAGGCATCTGTGACCCTCATGCTAGATCCTAACAACCCTGGCACCCAAAGCAGGGCGAGCCCAACTAAGCTGGTCTTGAGAAATCAGTGTGAACTTTCAACAGGAAAGCCAACTCATGAATAATACTAATAACAACTCCTACGAAGCCAGTGTTAATGACCCTCCACTGAATCGTCGTCACCATGTGCTGGGGACCTCTTGCAGGTAAGAAGCTGAGGCTTTGACCAAAGCCACCAAGCCCTCAAATCCAGGACAAAGAGCTAGGGTGGAAAAGCCCCACACGCTTGGAACAGAGCCTCCTGCCTGGCAGATGTAAGAGAAACACGCATGGAAGAAATGGTGAACGAAGCACGAGGAAAACTGCACAACTAAGGTGCAATGTAGTTTTTAAAAGGAATGAATAGAAAGATGCTACCTTTATTAAATTTCAAGGAAAACTTAGGAAAGACTGAGACAAAAGGCTTCAATATAATGAGAGGTTTTCATTAGGATACAAACATGAAATATTTGAGCCAAAAGAAGACAGTTCTGGGGTTTTTCCTGGTGGCTCAGTGGTAAAGAATCCACTGGCCAATGCAAGAGATGTGGGTTCAATCCCTGGTCTGGGACGATCCCACATGCCACGGGGCAACTAAGTCCATGTACCACAACTGTTAAGGCCATGCTCTAGAGCCCAAAAGCCACAGCTGATGAAGACTGCACACCCTACAGCCTGTGCTCCACAACAAGAGAAGCCACCGCAACGAGAAGCTTTTGTGCTGCAACTAGAGAATAGCCCCACTCGCTGCAACTAGCGAAAGCCCATGTGCCACAGTGAAGACTCAGCATTGAAAAATATATATATTTATATATAAAAGGATATATATATATTATATTTTTTTTCTTTTAAGAAAAGAAAATTTTGAACCCAGGAGAGATGCTGGTGTCAGGCGTCAATAAACTGAGCTCTGTGTAACTTCGGGAATGAAAATAATGGCTCATTTTGAATTGGACTGTCCAGGTTTCTTACAGCTCATCTACTTCAGTTAAAGCAGTTTGGTGATGACATGGAGACACTCCCTGCCTCTGACAACCCACAGATGTGCAGGGCCCTAAATTCTCCTAGGAAGCTGTCCGCCAGGCTGGGCTCCACAGTTACCCACTGAGTTTCCAGGAGTTAGGACTTTCCAGGTGGGCCTAGTGGTAAATAACATGCTTGCCAATGCAGGAGACCCAGAAGATGCAGGTTCGACCCCTGGGTCAGGAAGATTCCCCTGGAGGAGGGCATGGCAATCCACTCCAGTATTCATGCCTGGAGATTCCCACGGCCAGAGGAGCTGCCTGGCAGGCTGCGGTCCCTGGGGCCACAAAGAATCAGACATTACTGAGCGCACACATTTTCCGGGAGTGAAGGGATAATATTTGGGGCTGACTTCCTCAGAGTCCTAGATTTATAAAATGCCAGCGACAATAGCAGGAGCCTGGCCCTAATAGGGGTAAGTCTTACTCAGATGCCGAGCATGACCCTGCCTTGTTTGACCCTTGCTGAGTTCACAGAGCAGGCCCTGGGGGGGCGGGGGGCGGTCTGAAAGAAGAAAATTCCATCAGTGGCTGGGCACCCCACCCTCAGCCCTCACTGACGTCAGTCAACCTGGATGCACGTTCCAGACAAAGGTGGAAAGGTCCAGAGTTTGCTAATCAAGTCGACTCTGTTTGCTCTGATAGAAAGAAGCCTGTGGAATAAAGTTCAGTCTTTGTCTGAGCCAAACCGCCTCTGCTCCTCGATTTACCCGAGCTTCCCCTTGGGCAGGTTGCAGCACTTCCTGATTCCTTGGCTTTGCCATGTCACCAGTTAACAATAGGCTGGCTGAACATTAGTTAAATGCAGGGGGACACGGGGACGTGAGTCACTGTCCTTACCTGGGCATGTCAAGGCTGAGCCAAACTGTGGCTCAATCGTCCCTGGCAGCTTGAAACAATATGCTGCCCAGGTCTTCTGACAAATACCTGATCCCTACCAGAATATCCGGAAAGACAGCAGGGCCTATGGTTATCAGAGAAGTAAGGGACTGGCACATTCCCTTCCTCCTTCCGTATAAAGCAAAAGTTTGAATCAAGAACAGAAATGTCCACAGATTTAAAAGCTATCAAGTCGTCCTTCGTAACGGGTTAGAGTCTAGCCGTGGGTGAACAATCTCCCACATGGTTGCTCCTTGGATGAAGTATATTGACTTAAACATCTTTCTGACTTTTTTTTTTAGCCCAAAGACTCATAATTTAAGGAGAACGCTGGTCACAGCACATCCTGGTTTGAAATGTAACCTGTACCTCAATGTTCATAAGAGCATTATCCATAATAGCCCAAAGATGGAAATAACCCAAGTGTCCATTGACCGACACATGGAATAGTATTTGGCCATAAAAATGAAAGGAAATTCTGATGTATACTACAAGGCATAAAGACATAACATAAGTGAAATAAACTGGCTACAAAGGGACAAATATTGTTAAGGTTCCACTTAGATGAGATACCTAGAGAGGTCAGGTTCACAGAAACAAAGTAGAAAGGTGACTGTCAGGGTCTGGGAGGGAAGGGAATTTGTGTTTAATGGGCACAGAGTTTCAGTCTGGGAAGATGAAAAAGCTCTAGAGATGGACGGTGGTAATGTTTATAAAATAATGTAAATATACTTAAATATATTTTCAGTTACAAGTAACTTAAAAATGGTTAAGATGGTAAGTCTCATGTCATATATATTTTACCATGATAAAATTCTTTTCAAAACGAACAATCTTTGAACTATCTCTGTAGTCAAATCTTCATAAATCACCTTGTGGGGGGCCAATTTAACAAGGGAAAAAAGGCTTAGGAAGCTAGGAATACGGATTAAGACTCTAGAATACAGAAGAGAACTGCAGGCCTCCAGCTGTGAAACCTCACCTGGAGAAGCTCAGTGCTCTGAAAAAACCAAGCCAAACTGAGCACACCCCAGTTCTTACAGCGGTGTCAACTTTCAACTCTCCCTCCGTGTAAGCCGTACACAGAAAACATTTGGTATTATTGGGGGCAAAGCTGGAAAGCAGAGTCCACCTGTCTTCTGAAGTTCTGCTCTTTTCAGTGTTCTCTTAATCCCCCTGGCATGTTTTTGAGTCAACTCATGTCTGCTGAGGCCCTACCATATCCTGGGTCCTTCATCAGAAGGTCACCCAGCCCTGGGCACCCTGCGAGGTTGGCACTGTCAGCCCCTGAAGAGTGGTGATCTCCCAGACGCCCCACGACCATTGAAGGAGCTAAGATTCAAGTCCAGTGTTTGTGTCATTTCAGGGCTCTGCCAGCAAGACCTGCAACCCACCAGGAAGGAAAGGACTCATCAGGACTTCCCCACTCCCCTCATCACCAACTCTCTTTCCCAAGAAAAGCAGGTGCACACCTTCAGGGGACACCACCACGGGAGCACACGGGGGGCAGCGGAGCCCGTGACCAGGGGCAGCGGAGCCCGTGACGGGGGGCAGCGGAGCTCATGACGGGGGGCATGGGGCGCCATCCCTTAGTTTCTCCTTCTCCCAATCCTGTCCATCAAAGGGAGCCTGAAGAGCCACAAAACCCCCACCATGGAACCCACATGCCAGACCCACAGACAAAGCTGTGGGCGTGCACGGGGCACTGCATTGCCCAGGATGCAGGTGGTATGGCGGTTTCCTGTCCATCACTCAGTACGCATCGCTGCCCACAGGACAGCCAGCCTAAGGGAGGGGAGAGACACTGGGAAGGGGCACCCCTCACCTATCCTGCAGAAGTGGGAGCCGCTAGCCCAGCCGTACAGGAAGATGGTTCCTACCTTTCAGGGTTTCCTGCAAGGTCTGTGTGAAGCTAGCCCAGCGATGGCTGTCACTGTGGTTCTTGCTCAGGTTCTCACCCCCCGGGAGGGTCAGGGTCGCCAGGTGAATGTTCACCAGCNAGGGCGTCTCTGAAACAACGGCCTTCCAGCATCCCCGGGGCCCTTTCCACTTGCGGATGTTGGGCAGGATTGGCTGGTTTAGCTCCACACAGAACTGTAAAGACAGAGAACACGCCGGTGTGAGTTCCCGCCTAAAGCAGTTCCTGCTGCAGGCAGTCTGCGGAGCCAGAAAGTGCAGGATCCTGACTCCTCAGCCTGATTCAGACACTTGTCAGACCTCGTCCCTGTGTTCTCTGAAGCCAGGGTTTAGGAAGACCAGGATGACAAAACAAGCCTCGAAAAGTAAAAAGCAAACTGTCCACCGGTGAAATATACGATTATCACCTGGAGAATTCTGGCTTAAAGCAAACCATTCTCTTTGTAGCAAGCCATCACAAATAGTTCAAAAGCAGTTGTCAGAATCTTTTTAATCCTTGAAAAATCAGCAGTTAAGGTCCCAGGAGAGTCTAGATCAGTATCAAATGCAGAGGGAAGAACATGGATACATGGTACTTTCCCACCCCTGTTAGAGGCACAAAAACAGACCTCCAGGAAGTAGTCAATAATTGTGAAATAATCTTGAATAGTGACAGGTGGTCACTAGACTTAATGTTGCAGTCATTTCATAATGTATAAAATTACCGGATCACTATGTTGTACATCTGAGACTAATACAATATTGTGAATCAATTATACTTCATTTAAAAAAAAGCACCAACTGACCCTCCCTTCACCAGGCACCACCATATTGTTCACCTCGGTTTTCCTCTGAGAAGAAAGACCTCTCGTGGGTGGTTACTATGCCTCATGTGTGTTTCCAGGATGAGCTTCTTTTTGTGTATGTGTGTTTCACCAATACAGAAATGTAAGGTGATTTTATCATCAAAGCAAAATGAAATCGTACAAAGTATTAATAAAATGAGGGATTGAAAAACTACAGGTTTCAGAATCCATGGGCCAGTTCCTCTAAGTCGTGCCTCAAACAGAACCCCATCTTTTGGGGCTGGTTCTTTTAAGGGTCTCCGGAATTTGTCAGATTTGGACTGTGTTTGAGATGCTCTGATACCTGGTACTGCCCCTTCTGGGTGACACCTCCTGTCCCTTTACTTCATGCACCTTGGGCACCCTACTCAGCCCTTTCTCTGCCCGGTCCTACCAGCCAGTCTCTGGCTTCCTTTTGGAGGCATCATTGCCATCTCCTCAAAGAGCTACCCTTAGATAAACCTCAGCTCCACAGCTTCAGCTTACACTTCTACCCCAAATGCCCCCCAAATCTGTACCAGCAGCTTAGATTTCTCTCTTGAGTTTTGAATTATATTTTGACTTCCTTTTTAACATTTCCATCAGAAGATTTCTACAGAAGTACAAACCCAGTAGGTCCCAAAGGAACATACCGTTCCCCTCCCCAGCGCGCATCTCAATTCCTGGCACGAGCATCTTTCCAGCCACTCTGACTCTGCCCTCTCCTCCCACAGGCTAGTGCTCCCCAGGCCCCATGCAGCATCACGTCTGTCAGAAGCACCCTCTTTCTGTTCTCCAATCCCACTGTTATGGTCCATTCCAGAGCTCCATATTCTCCCACCTGGCTCACTGGCATAGCTTTCAGAGGTCTCTCTGCCTCTCTGTCATTCAATCCCCTCCCATCTGTCCAGTGGCTAAGCCGTGATGGCTATGCTGACATACCATCCCTGTGGTTCTCAAAGTGTGGTCCAGGACCCAGGAACATCAGCATCACCTGGGAACTTGTAGGAAACGCTCGGGCCCCACCCTAGACCTACCTGATCAGAAACTCTAGGTGAGGCCCAGCAAATGTGTTTTAAGGAGCCCTTTGCTGATGTGGATGCCAGCTAAGATCTGAGAGCCGCTGCATTTGCCACTCCTCCCTAAGCATCTGCCTCAGATACAGGTGTTGTGGGCAGAGAGCGAGCCATCTGCTGGCAGCCTCCTCCAGGAATGCCTTGGCTGCAGAGAGCTGCTCTCATACCCTTCCTGGGCAGTTCACATCCAGCAGCTGAGACAGGCCAGGGTCTGATGGTCTGGTCTTTGCTCTCCTGTTGCTCGAGCTCTAAGAGAGAAGATGAATCATTTCTCTAGTGACAAGCACTATGGAGGAAACAAAACCGGGCGAGGATGGAGCCTCCTGGGAGGGCTCCTCTAGATGCACACAGTTCTAGGAATCATGCTGCTTTTACAGTTACATGTTTACGTGTCTGCCTCTTCCCAGTAGTGGACGCCACAAGAGCAGGGACTGTCCTCAAGTTGCCTTTAGAAACCCCACCTGGCAGAGCATGGTGCCCAGTGATGCTCTATAACCATCAGCTGGTGAGCCAGGAAATTTCAGAGACGATCACCATCCTCAAATCCAGGTATGAGAGACAAAAGGAGGAATTTCTTCTTGAGGCTATTTAAGTAACTGCTTTGATCTTAATCTGACTTTGAGTTTGCCTGGGAAGGGTTCTCTCTGGGATCTGGTCCTCAGTGACTTTTATCAATTTCCCTTTCAACACTGCCATGGATGGTGTTATTCCCAATAGGGGGACTTCACCCTGGATGAATCCCCATAGCCAGATGGTCCTGGCTGGTAGCCACCCTTGGGTAGGAAATGAAGCACCCTGGAAAATGCATGCAGAATTTATCGACTCTAACTTTAGGAATCCAGTGAGGAAATGTACTTCCAGAGGGTCCAATTTCCTGCTGGGGAATCATTCACTTGCTGAGTGATCATTAGAGCTGAATCCAAGAGTCATTACAAAGGAGAACAGGTCTCCAGGGTCCATCTGGTACCTCACGGCTCTCCACACAGGCAGGCCTGAACCTGGCTGCTTGCCTGCATATCTGAGGATGCACCCCAGGAACCTCTAGCTCTTAAAAAGCCCCTGAGGTGATTAGCCAACCAGCTCTACTGGAGAGCTCCAGCCTCTGAGGCTGTGCTGTGCTGGGAAGAGCAATCTGCAGGCAGCCAGAAAGCTCATCTCTCCTGACCCTCACAGGTCAGGAGAGACACTGCTTTTCATGCACACCTCTCTCAAAGAAGGGGTCTGGGGACAAAGCTTTGTGCTGGTTCAAGCATGAGCATCAGTATCACCCGGGAACTAAAATGCTATCAAAATTAGTGTCTGAGTCAGACCTGGCGAGCTGCATTTTAACATCCCTTCCAAGTGACACTGATTCAAGTTTAAAGCTGGTGTTATGGAATGAAGGAAATACATTTTCCTTTCCTTTGTTTTATATTTAAGTCTTTCCCTCACAGGTAAACTCTTTAGAAGACAAGGAACCATGATTCCTGAACCTTAAGGGTCACCTGTATTTTGTAGATCTGAAGCCTTGCCCTTGATGTTTCTCTCAGCCCTCAGAGTAGACTATGATCCTTCTCTCTGCCTTCTTTTTCAGTATTTCTTATGTTACTGGAGACAATTAATAATATAAGGGGGGCTTCCCTGGTGGCTCAGAGGTAAAGAAATCTGCCTGCAAGGCAAGAGACGCAGGGGGCCTAGGTTCGATCCCTGGGTTGGGAAGATCGCCTGCAGGAAGAAATGGCAACCCACTTCAGTATTCTTGACTAAAAAATTCCATGGACAGAGAAGCCTGGCAGGCTACCTACAGTCCATGGGGCTGCAAAGAGTCGGACAAGACTGATCAACTGAACTCACATACGCAATAAAACGAGGGACCAAGGAGAACAGTATCCATAGCTGAAAGCATTCTATGCCTCATGTTTCATGATCATTAGGTAACAGGTAGGTATTTTCTTCAATTTCTGGAACTGAAAAAAAAAATTGCCACAATTAAAAATGAAATTTAAAAAAAAGAGCAAGAAAAAAATTACCAGCTTGACAGTTCACAGCAAATCTAAGGAGGAGAGCACCTTTAAATCCTTGCTACTCAGTGTGTAGCATCAAGCTCACCCTGGAGTCTGTTAGAAATGCCAGCTCTCAGGCCCACCCACACCAGCGCCCTGGAATCTGCACTGGCACAGGGTCCGAGGGTGCAAGTTCAGCAAGCTTTGAGAAGCCTGCTCCAGAGACCCCTTGTTTGGTCCACACCATTCCTATTATCCCACCAACAGATCACACTGCCAGTTAGTTATTCAGGAGGTAAGTGCAGCCCAGAAATGTTAGGCCCAAACATAAGTGAGTTGAATGCAAGATTCCACAGCTGACAGGGTTTAGAGGGAGGTGTGAACTGAGGTCTGTCTCCTAATGCACCACCTCTTGGTCAGAACAGGTGGATCATGAGGAGCTGGACACGCTGCACGGGGTAGGGCCAGCCGGCCTTTACCAATCCTTAGATTCTTTCTCCCAAACATTTCAAAGGGAAACAAAAGCATCCTCTGAGAGCCCTCAACCTGAACTCTGCCTGAAGTTGAATTTTTTTTTTTTTAAAAAAGAACAACTGGTTCTCAAATTTTCTGCTTCGCCCACACACCAGAAGGAAGAAAATATACTTTAAGCAAAAGTGGCTCCCAAGGGCAGAATGGGTGGAAATGAAAGGGGCAAGGTGGGTATGACTGGAAAAAAGCCTCCCAGGTAACTGCACAGATCTGCACAATCTCAACACAGGACCCTTGCCCACCACCTGTGTTTCTAAAGTCCCAGGGGCTAACCCATCACCTGTATTCAGCAGAATTACACCAGCTCTCATTTTAGACCACAGGTTTGCCCACCCCACCATGACTGAGTCGGAATCTGAGGTTAGGGCCAAGCTGTGCACTCTGAAGTTCTCCAGTTTTAAACTAAAGCTTGAGAAGTTTAGAGGAAGATTGATAATTATTGCTTTTGAACTTTGTCTTTGCATTTTTAATACCTGTGGTCAGGAAAGACAATTTGTATTGTTCAAAACAAACAAATACCATTTCAGCTCTCCCACTCTGCCCCATGTAAGCATCAGACCGAAGTCCTTTACAGATCACCCTGTAAGATAAAGGCACAGAGGCAGCCCAGCCACCATTACATATACAGGTGTGCAACGGACATTTGTTGAATGAATGAGTAAAGGCATGTCTCCTGGGGATCCCATGTTAGGCTTTTCTCTCCCAGGATAAATTACAAGAATCCCCCAAATGGGCTGGACTTGTTTCTTGAGCTTCAGACCAATTAGGGGGTAATATCAGTCTTGAGTATGTGCCCCACAGTCGGCTACTCAGATGCAGAACTTGACTGTCAAGGCCAAATTCACCCCTCTCTCTGCTTCAGCTTGTCAACAGGGAGCCTAAGTCAGACCTTTAAACTCCAATCTACAAAACGTCCAAGTTGCTGGCATTCAGAAACGTCAAGTCCTAAAAGACAGGACTCCTTTGACTGTGCTTAGGATGTGCTGCACACATCAGGTCTGTCTGGACCAGCTGACTGTTCATCTCTGCAGAGACAAGAGGTTCCAAGGCTTGACACCAAACTCTTTCTTGGTTGGTGGACTTTTGGACTTCGTTTATCCCTTCTACCCCTCACCCTTCCTGAAATGAATACTCCTTGGTTCATCTGGTCCTGACCAGTAAATAACAATGGGAAAGGGATCCAACCTCACTAAGTGCCTTGTGCAGCCACCACCAAGCTCCGCGGTCCCTTTATCTTCCCCATCCAGTTAAGGTGAAACGAAACCTGGGGCTCTGGGAGCTAGTTACAAAGATGCACTGCCAGTGCTGACCATACAGTCAGCTGGAGACAGAATGTCAGGAGGACAGGCAGGTTCTCAAAGCAAACTCCAGATGGCCGCCCTTCTCCTGCTTCCCGGATGGGCAGTAGGGGGATGTTTTCATTTAGAATACGTAGGGCCAAAGTTCCAGATGACGCTGCTTCCCTGAGCTGGCTATTTTGGGTGCTCTTCTGATTCTCAAGGTGACGTCTCTTTGACCGCCAGCTTTCCACTTGTTCCCACCCATTCCCTCTGTGCGCTCAGTAGCAGCTCGTGGAAATACAACACAGTGTGTGGACCGAGAGGCACAGGTGCCTTGAGAGGATGAATGGCCATCACAGATGAAAGCAGCCCTGTCTTATTTGTTTTTTAATTACAAAAAATGTTTCTGGTTGCACCACTTGGCATGTGGGATCCTAGTTCCCCAAACAGGGACTGAACTGTGCCCCCTTACATTGGAAGCATGGGGTCTTAACCACTGGACCACCAGGGAAGTCCCAGCAGCCCTGTCTTAAGCCAGTGAGGTCAAGAGACTCAACTTCCTCTCATTTGAGTACTACTGGAAACAGAACAAAGGACACAGACAACAACTTCTTTTTGAAATGTTAATAGTAAGCAGGGGCTTAGCTCTGCCAGGATCGTCAAGTGCGTGTATGTTATGGGCAACATTAGAAGCCTGCAGATCTCTGGGTAATCTGTCAGTGATCACGTGGAGAGTGCAACCACGGAATGGTTAGGGTCCTTAAAATGTCAGTATACTCTCAAAGAACACCAAGCCGTGCAAAAGCTGAACAACGTCTGCATGCACGGTAAGTTGCTCCAGTCGTGTCCAACTCTTTGTGACCCCACAGGCTGTAGCCCGCCAGGCTCCTCTGTCCATGGGATTCTCCAGGCAAGAATACTGGAGTGGGTTGCCATTTCCTCCTCCGGGGGATCTTCTGGACCCAGGGATCAAACCTGTGTCTGTCTCCTGCATTGGCAGGCATGTTCTTTACCACTAGCACCACCTGGGAAGTATTAATCATGCTTGGCCTTCTAACGATAAGCCTATTACAAACTTTCAAATGTTGATACTTTGCAAGGCCATACTGCCTATGGGGCAGCAATGCACTCATTACTGCTCTGTCCTAATAAGTGCTGAGTGCCTTAACCGTTCTTAAGCATCTTAAACGGCCTGGCCTCCTCTCCCCAGAGCAGAGCACACACGCAAAATGTAACATGGACACGGAACCAGGGCAAAGAGTCTGTCACTCCCCCTCTTTTCCAATCTGTATGGAAGAGGAAGAGATCATTCCCACAGAGCCTCGATGAGGTGTAGTCACCTCTGCTCAAACGCACTCAGGCATGTATGCCAGAGGGGAGACAGGTGCAAGGTATACCAGACAGCCATGAGTTTGGGGCCCCCAGGATTGCTCGGAGCCGCTCACCCAACACTGCTGCCGCACTGGGTGTGTCTGGGAGCCTTTCCCAAGGGCCCTGGTGTCTGTGGAGGGAGCATGGCCATTCTTCTGCCCCTGGGGGCTCACTGAAAAACAACCACGTTCAAAAATTGAAAGAAAGAACTGGGCCCGTTTCCTTGTAGCTTTGGAAGGGCACTGCAAGTTCTAACACTGCATGGTTCTAGAACTCGAGGAGGAGAGGCAAAGAGGAAGGTGCGGGAAGAGAAGTGTAAGACTGATAGAGAAAATACAGTGTTCTCAGAAACATTAAAACCCTTTCTCCCTCTTTCTCTGTGGCGATCGCCCCATGTACTCCACAGAGGAGCTGCCTGCTCTGACAGCACACCAGGTTAACTTTCCAAAGGCTTTCTCTCAAACGCGGAGAATGGATTTCATTCTTCTGTAAAAGAGCATCTGCCCTCCTTAATGTGCCCTGAGTCCCACCTGGAGACCCCTTGCTAAACTGCCTAACTAAGAGCTTACGTTTCCTAGGTAGGCATTCTAATAGGTTTAAGTTTGGACACATCCATCAGTTGTAAGAAAACATAGGTGGCCAGTAATTCCCGACCAGTTAGCTCTGAGTCCTGTAAACAAGAGAGCCAGAGGCCAAGGAAGGGCGGGGGAGGGACGGGGACCAGCATTTATTAAGTGCAGCGATTAGGCACTGTTCACACATTATCACATCTGATCCCAATGACAATCCTGCGAGGCAGTTAATAATGCTCTCATCTGACACGTGAGGAAAGCAGGGCTTAGAGAGGGACCACAGCAAGGTCACCCACTGCCGGCGAGTGGGATAAAGTCCAGCGTAGTCAACTCGAAGGCTCAAGTGCACTTCACTTAGGAGTGAAGTCTCAGAAAACACGAATTAGACAACTGCCCTGTGAGATGATGTGAGTGTTTATGCACCACATGTGTTCCAAATTTGGGATTCTCTGGAACTAAAAGCCGCATCACCACCACCACACCGCTACTGTCCGCTTCCTCACTGATGCCCCAGGTTATCTGGGGACACTGCCCTCCCGGGCAGTCAACACATTAGAACTACAGTCTTCCTCTCGGTAGGGGCCAGGGGCCAGCAGGACACACAGCCATGCGTTCAGAGCTTCGTGGGGCAGCCCTGCCCTAAAGTCTCAGGCCCGCCCTTCTCCATCCATCCAGAGAAGCAGTGGGCTTACTGCCCTCACATCACTTGGCCCGCAAGCCGCTCTCTGTCAGCTCCAAGAACTTGCTCTTCCTAGGGACCCGAAAGGATTCTGGAGGACTGTTCATCCTTGTTTAAACACTCCTATCATGCTGAGGAAGACACAAAGCAAACAAGGACGCATCCCCTCTGCCTCCATAACCAGTTCCTCATCAGCTGCTTCTTCAGAGTCAAGGGGAGGGATATCCACATGCCCTCCTGTCACAGAGTGGCTGCCGGTTCTGGTAGCCTCTCCTCCATGCTCCCAGGAGCTCCTCACCATATGTTTCCTGAACAAGACGGTTAAAAGCAAGCATGGGGGAGGGAGGCTACTTTGCAAGGCAGTTAGATTTTTTTATTTTTTTTTGCAAGGGCAATAATAAAATGGAGAGTAAGAGAAAGCTGAAGATTCCTGAAGATGAAGGCAGGTTAGGATGAGGAGTGAGAGGCACGGGGCCTGGGGCCCTCCTATGGGGATTTTATACTCCTATGTTGCTGCCTCCGTGCTTGTCATCACCTCATCACCCCGTTTCCACCCTTCAGGGAAGCTTCCAAAGGTTCTTTTCTTTTCTAAAGCTCTTTGGATGCTAAGACTCTTAATCTGAGATGGGAGTTAAGATTGTATCAGTAATTCTGTGGCTTTTTCCCCTTCTTCTCTTTAAATTGAGGCTTATGCTCTGATATCAGAAAACACAAGCTCATTATAGGACAATTTGTAAATTAGAGAAACAAAGAAAAATTTAAGCAGAATATCACTGTGCAAAGACAACCACTGCTAATACTTTGGTGGATTCCCTTCTAGGATGTTTCCTATGTGTTTAATTAATATGTGTATAGCTGATTATTCATAAAGACACACATGGTTTTGTTCTAATGGTGCCACAGTATTACAAACTCTTCCAAATTCTCTTCATTCACCATCTAACACACTATCATATGGACACAGCATGCTAACCCCCTAGTGGTGGATGTTTCGTGGGCTGGGAGGAATTTCTGCTATTTATGGGCTCATTTCAATTCATTTCACTATAAACATCCTAAAATCACCTACTATGTATGGTAGCAATAAAACCTCACCATTCTACCCTGTGCTATACTTAAGTCACTCAGTATCTGACTCTTTGCAACCCCATGGACTGTAGCCTGCCAGGCTCTTCTGTCCACAGGGATTTTCCAGGCAAGAACACTAGAGTGGATTACCATGCCCTCCTCCAGGGATTGAACCCAGGTCTCCACATTGCAGGCAGATTCTTTACCATCTGAGCCACTAGGAAAGCCCAAGAATACTGGAGTGGGTAGCCTACTGCTTCTCCAGGGGAACTTCCCAACCCAGGAATCAAGGTCTCCCCCACTGCAGGTGGATTCTTTACCAGCTGAGCTACCCAGGAAGCTCCCCATTCTACCCTACGTGCTCACAATGCTTATATCCACATGTCTAAAAAAGATCCCAAGTAAGTTAGTTTAAAATCATAATGTCTTTGTTTTTGAAAGTAAATCAGAAGACTTTTTTTTTTTTTTCATGTACATACTTGTGATAAACAGATGGCAGCTCAGGGGCCTAGAGAGTGAAGGACCACAGACATTAAGCCCCTGAACTATGCAATCAGAAAGGAAGCAATAGACTGTTTCTTACATCTCTGATTGACAGAAGAGGTGGGAGTTTTCCTACGTAGTTTCTTTCATCTGCAGATAAACCATTCTCACCTTTATTTTTTCCCCTCTAGCTTTGTTTTAATGTCTCTTTAGAGATGTGTCCTGACATCAACCAGTCAGGACCCTCAGGTACAAAGGGCCAGCAGATCACAAGCCAGAATTCAGTGGGAATGTCCACTGTTCACTGTGGGGCCTTTAACAAAACTGTCCAAACTCGGGACAGCACCCCACCTCCTTCAGTGGAGGAGTCCTTCCCACTTTCTCAGTGTTTAAGTGGGTCATGGTCATCAGTTAAGGGTGAGAGTCTGAAGAACACAGACTCTGGAGAAAGGCTGGCAGGACCTAAACTTTGGCTCTGCCACTTGCCAAGAGTTTTGACTTTGGGCAAATGGCCCCCTTGATCAGGCCTCAGTTTCCTCGTCTATTACAAGGGGACAGAAATCATTCCGGCCTCATGAGTCAGATATTTCTAAAACGAGGTGCACAGGGCTTGGCACACAGCAAGTCCCGTCTGTCCCTGTGGTGGTCATATAGACTGGGCCCTCCCTTAGTGCATCACAGACAGGATCCTCAGCCTTGACTCTCCACACCTGGCAGCACCATTCCCCAAACCCACCAGCTGGGGATGTGGGCAGGAGAAGGGGTTGTGGCCAAGTACCACCACACTGCACGCCAGAAGCTAGAGCCACCCAAACTCAGATACAGAAGGAGAGATGGGACACCGTAGTGTTAATATTCATCTCTGGTGAAGAAGAGAATGGATTCATCCAATCGTTCAATAAAAATGTACCTAGCACTAAGTACATGGGTATCTTGAGGTAGGCTCTGGAGCTATAACGGGAGCAAGAGTTGTGGTTCCCTGCCCCTCAGAGCTTACAGTCTGGAGATGAGGGCTGTGGGGATAGCAGTGTAGGTACAGCTATTTATTTTTTTAATTAAAAATTTTTTAAAATTATTTTTAAAAGTTATATTATAGTTTTATTGAGATTATTTCAGGGCCAGGTATGTAACCTATATGAATTTATTTCATTCTTGCAACAGCCTTCTAAGGTAGGCATTATTATGACCCTGTTTGATGGATGAGAAAACACAGGCACAGAGAGGTTAACCAGCTTGCCCAAGATCACACAGTCAACAGGAACAGAGCCAGTACTTGAACCCAGGTCGTCTGGCTCCAGAACCCAGGTTCTGCATGTACAGTTGCCTTCTGTCTCTGTAGGCAGTTATGAATCAAATAATCATCCAAATGTAAAAATGTGGCTAGAACTTGTGCTGCAAAGAAATGGTTAGGAGCCTGTGGGCCTCCCTGACGCTAGCAGTGTGGGTGGAGGTGAGTTTGACTGAGTCAGGGAAGGTTTCTCTGAAGAGGTGAGGCTTGTGCTGGGAATTCCAGGATGAGAAGGCATTAATTAGGCAAAGAGGAGAGGCGAGCATTCCAGGCAACAGGGATAGCATGTGCCAAGGGCCTGTGGTGGGGCAGAGCAGGGAGAGTTTATAGGACAGAAAGATCAGTGTGTCTGCAGCCCAGGTGGGGAGGGGCAGAATGGCTGAGATGAGCCCAAAGCAATCGTTAGACACCTGGCCACGGCAGGACCCTGTGGGCTGAAAGGAGTTTCCTCCCTACCCTCTGAGCCATCCTAAAATCAATGAAGGGCATGAAGAACAGATCTTCATTTGAAAAGGACATAGGGCTGCAGTCTAGAGTCAGGCTGGAGAAGGGCCAGACCAAGTAACCAGGAGAAAAGTGAAAGTGAAAGGGGGCTTAGTCGTGTCTGACTCTCTGCGACCCCATAGGACTGTTGCTGCCGGGCTCCTCTGTCCATGGAATTCTCCAGGCCAGAACACTGGAGCGGGTAACCATTCCCTTCTCCAGGGGATCTTCCCAAGCCAGGTCTTCTGCATTGCAGGCAGATTCTTTACCAGCTGAGCCACCAGGGAAGCCCAAGAATACCGGAGCAGGTAGCCTGTCTCTTCTCCAGAGGATCTTCCCAACCCAGGAATCGAACCAAGGTCTCCTGAACTATAGGTGGATTCTTTACCAGCTGAGCTACCAGAGACGCCTAGCTAACGGGAGAGCAGTGGACAGATCAGAGAGAGAACTAGAAGACAGCACAACCAGGATCAAAAGAATGAAAACAAACACTGGTGCGTGAATGTTCACTGCAGCACTACTCACAGAGCCAAAAGACAGGAACGACGCAAGTGCCCACCACCCGACGAGCAGATAGACAAGCGTGCTATTTCCACATGTGGAAACAGTACTGAACTACCCCCTAAATGATACCTGCTCCCTCGTGAATGAGCCTCGAAAACATATGAGGGAAAGTAAACAGATTCCAAAGGCCAAATATTGTATGAAATGTCCAGAACAGGCAAACTCACAGAGACACAAAGCAGACTGGTGGTCACCAGGTGCCCAGGGGAGGAAGGGAGGTGGGCTGACTTCTCAATAGGTACCAGTCATTTTTTTCTAGATGATGAAAATGTCTCGGAACTACACCAAGGCGGCAGCTGCACAGAGTTGTGAAGCTACTAAATGTCAATGAATTGTTCACTTTCAAGTGGACTCTTGATTAATTTTATGGTTTATGTCAATAATTTAAAAAGTGACTTTGGCAATGGACTAGATGTCTAAGATAAAGCAGAGGAACCATTCTCTCATTCAACAAATGGCCATGTGCTATTCTAGGTACAGCTGTGATGTTGGGCTGTCCCTGGATCAGGGGGGGAGTAGGGGAGCAGGAATACTGCACTGGGGAGGTTGCCTCTAGACAGGGTTACTCCAGCCTTCTCTCCATGTGGTTATAACGCACGTGGGAGAGACCTGCACAGCCTTGTAATTCTTGGACTATAGAAGCCTCACTGAAGCTTTAAAAAAAAAAAAAAAAGACAGTTTTAGGGCAAATAAAATAAGTCCTCTGTCCCAAATTAGATCCACACTTGTGAGTAATGATTGAAACTAATTATTCTAAGTGGAAGCAGTTCTAAAAATAGCAGAGTTTTGGAGAATTTTTGTGGCTATTTTAGAAGCGTGCAAGAGAATTGCAGGGAGAGTTATGTACCCCACGTCAGAGCAGAAACCCTGGGATGGTCATGCCATGGCTTGCACCCAATATGCCATTCCACAGATCCTAATGTTTTTACATGGCTAGAGAAACATGCCAACAATGAAGGTGGATGGCACAGAGTTGCAGTTGGTACTTCCTATTGACACACTGAACCAAAAATTCAACAGGAAACGTCAACCATATATATTACAACATTTTACTTGTAAAGCAAAAAGGCACCTTCATCAAGCAGATGTTAACATTTCCTAAGACAAACCATGGTGTCTTAGCCAGCCACAGTTCTTTCTTTTCTCCAGTCTTCTTTCCTCTTTGACATTTTCAAGTGAACAGGCTCAAAGAATAAGATGGGTATAGATGGAGGAAGGACGGTCTCTAAGCACCAACAAACACAAACCATACCACAGCACAACTGATTACTAACAGCATTTGTATTCATTAGCAAGAGAAAGGGTAGGGGCAGAGGCGGAGAAGGACAACATAAAAGGGTGGGAAACGTCTACGTAGGTATTTAAACCCGAAGAAAATCATGGAGGAGCAGAACAAAGCTGGCACTTTACATTAGTACCCCCTCCCTCATCTCCCACACGAACACCTACATATTTTTTAAAACCCCAAGGATACATTTTCTCAATCCACAAACACTAAAGACTAGATCTCTCTTAGACTCACTCTGCGGCAAGGCTCCAGCACTTCCTATATGTGTTTCTGTGAAGAACGCAGAGTTATTTAGGAACTGTCACATTAAAACAGAATCAGTACTTAGGGACCCTCAGGGAGACTGCTCTGGGGGCCAGTTTTATTATAAAATGCCAGCCTCCAGCTATATTCTAAATGGTGTTTATGCAGCCTCCCATCCTCAAGAGCAATAATCATAAAGACTTCAAAGCTGTGGGTGAAAGTATTACAGATTCATGACTTATTTTATTTTGATTTGCATTATGCCAAATCCTAGTTGCTAAAGCCTGCATATTTCCTATTTTATTTCAGGGCAAACCACATAGATTTGATCATTCTTTTCTGTGTGGGCAGCCAGGGATAGAAAGACCTACAATTTTTCACTCCCAGACACTTTATGGCAGCAAGAACTATAGGCAGAAGTTCATGAAACAGCGTTCCATCTTGGAGAATGTTCTGAGACTCCTTGATTCTCAATTTTCTGTGCTAGTGGGAGGAATGGAGAGACAGACCCCCAAACCATCTTTCAGTTAATCTCCTTTCTCATCATGTTTTTGGCCAAAGGAAATTATAATTAGCCAAACTGCCTGATGTAACTTTCACAGGCTTTTCAGGCTCCCTTCAAATTACTGGCAGTGGGTGGAGTGACAGCTAACAAGACAGAGGGGAGTGTCACAGAGGTCAAGCTGCACCCAGATGGGAGCCACGCGGATGCCAGGACCGCGCCCTGCAGCACGACGATGGATGCCTTTACTGGCACGCTGGCCACATGCCAAGCACCACTGCTGGCTCTTCACACACACCATGGGATGCGACCATACCATGGCTCTGCAAGGGGGAGTATCCTTGCTCAAGAAAGGAGGAATATAGGGTTAGAGGGGTTAAGATCACCCAGAGGGCAAACAGCTGAGCCAGGATCCAAGTCCACGTCCATGAATGGATTTGGAAGCTACCTGGCTTCCAGATGAAGCAACTACAAGGAGGGCAGTAAAAGGGTCAAACTTGCATTTCAGGAGGGTTACTCTGCTAACCACACAAATGAAGGACTGAGACAAAAACTACAGAGACCAAGCAGTAATTGCATATGTTTTAACTTTTCTCTCCGCATTCACAGTTTTTAGAAATTTCACTTTTCTAGAAAGTCATACTATAAATATCAATTAAAATTGGCTTGAACTTTATCAATACAGCACATGTGTAAGCGCACACACACACATACACTTTTCTCTTCATAAATAAAAGGTGATTAAGTGCTGTTACTAAATAAGCACCAAGATGACATTTTAAAATATCCCTGCCACATCTTAACATGAAGGCTAAAAATAAGTGTTACTTCTTCTTCTCTTGTTCACAAATACAGCCAAGCAAGCTAAGTGTATAACAAGGATGTCTGGGTGATGAGGAAGAAAATGAACAATCAATACACAGCAATTTATTTTCTAACTAGAGGTTTCAGCCAGATGGAGAGAGGGAGTGAGACAAAGCACGTCTGATAGAGAAGATCAGCAGTAATGTAAAGCTACTGTCTCATGATTTCATAATAAAAAAAAAGCTAGAGGGAAGGCTCTAGCACCCCCACCCCCACTCAGCCTCAGAGCTGGTGCAAATTTGGGAATTCAGGCAAAACCCCAGAAATTGTTACCTTCCCTTCCAGGTTCAGCCCTTCAGCTTATAAATGGTGGGGACTTTGTTTTAGTCCTGAGTACTTCTGGTCCCTCTGGATCCAGCGGGACGTATCAGGAAGATGCTCTGTGACCCAATAATGTTTCTGCAGACCACTGAAATCTGGTGACCGATCACTTGTGTAGGAAGCCACTAACCAGTACCTAGGAGGGCAGGCACTTTTAGAGTAACTCATACACGGGGTGCTGCTTTGTTTCCTTCGGCTGTCTTCTTCCAGCCTAATTAATTCTGCATGTGAAAATAAGCCTGCATTTCATGGACAAAGGTTAGTGGGGACAGACCCAGGGCAAGAGAAGAAACTCACCACTGAGTGTGGTGAGGAAACGAGTCTAGAATCTAGAAAGGGGTCTTGGATTATTCTCATAAAGGATATCTGTATGTTGTTCTGAATTTCTACAAAGATAGAGCAGCATCTCTAAAGGTGGGCTGGATGCTTTCCCAGAAGTCTGGAGTCTGGTTAAGGTCCAAACTCACCATTTCAATGTCTTCCAAAAGTTCACAAAAAATATTTTATCAACTGTAGGAAGTACTCATTCTAAGTGGGTAGTTAACAGTTTGATAGATCTCTCCACTGAATTAATTCTGGCAAAGCTGGCCTTAATGACCAACTCAATCAGGATGATTTTACCTACTGAGAACATCCAGCATAAATCTTTTTAGCAACTGAGCCAAAGAGTTTCACTTGCCTGCCCTTCTGTTTCATTTAAAATTCCCAACTGGCCTACACTTTGCTGAATCAAAGTCATGCTCTCAAGAAGTGAATGAATGAATCATTCACAAAACATCTCAGAATTCTCTAAAACAGTGAATTGAACGTTCTCTCCGTACCAACTCATTGTTAGCATTTCTCAGCATGCTTCTGATAACAGAAGCATTTGAGGGTGGGCCAAATAAAACAGGAAATTGCATATAACTCCTGTCATCATAGCCATGTGAGTGTTGTATAAGATGATGGCTACATGCGACAGTTTTGAGGGGGATGCAATGAGTTGGGCATCTTACTGTTGAAAAGTAAAAAAAAGAGTTAAGAGACTAATGAGGCAGGAGGGAAAAGTACTTAGGATATACCTGAGCGTAAGCAGAGCCTTTCCAGTGCTGGAAAAAAAAATCCTAGAGCAGGCTGTCTTCCCCTTCCAAGCCAAAAAAATGGTTTAGAATAGCAGTTTTCAAGTATTTCTGACCATGACTCATAGCAATAAATAAAATTTTATATGGCAATCCAATATAATGCTGTCTGTCTTCCTGCCAGCTATGTATGTATATACCTGTATCTATCTATCCATACATCCTTCTATCTATCCATTTATTCATCCATCTACCCACTCATCCATCCATCCATATACATATAGTGAAACAAATGATGGCTATAACTTACTCAATTGATTTCATAACCTATAATTTGAGAATCAAGCTCAAATGTTTCTTAATACGAAGTCTCTGGTCTTGCTAGAATATCATAATGCGCTGTACTTTCATTTCTGTCTTTCCCAAAACCAAATGAAATGTTTTGCTGGACTTTATGTAGATAATGCCTTAGAAGTCTCCTCAAACAAATGAAAGTGTGTCACTAAAGTTGAATAAGCTTTGGAACACTGAGTAAGTATGAGCCACTTGTAACCCCATCCCAAATAAAATGTGCCATGCATGGGCTCAGTCGTGTCTGATTCTCTGCAACCCCATGTACTGTAACCTGCCGGGCTCCTCTGTCCATGGGTTCCAGGCAAGAATAAGAAGGTTGCCATTTCCTTCTCTAGGAGATCTTTCTGACCAGAGATTGAACCCACGACTCCTATATCTCCTGAATTGGCAGGTGGATTCTTTACCACTTGTGCCACCTGGGAAGCCCGTTCATTAAAACATGGTGCCCAGGAATATAGCCAGCTTTCAAAATCCACCTGTTGTTAACAAGATTAGCAGCTAATTTTTCATCAGAAACAATGAAGGTCAGAAGGCAGCAGAATAACATATTCAAAGTGCTGACAATGAAGAATCTTATATCAAGAAAAAAAAAACTTTCAAAAATGAAGATGAAATACACTCTCAGACTAAAAACAAACAAAAAAACTATGAGAATTTGTTCCTGGCAGACCTTCCTGAGAAGAAATACCAAAAACACTTTGTCAGGCTGAAAGCAAGTGACACCACAGATGAGGCCAGCAAAATTCTCTTTAGTTGATGATAAACTGATTCTTAGCAAAGCATGGAGAGGGTTGATTTTTCAAGGCCCCCTTGACTTTCAAGCATGAATGAAATGATCCTTCTGCTCTTGTTATAGGTCTTATTTTGGTCCCTACCTAAGTTTGCATTCCATATAGCTATTATAAGATTTCCCTTTTTTTTTCCCCTATAAATCCAGAATCAATTAGGAGGCTAAGACGTAATGAAGATGTTAGTATGAAGACAAGGAAATGGAACCATCAAGGAGAGTGTCCCCAAGGACAACCATCGCAGGTAAAAGACAGCAGTTGATTCAGGCTCCCCAGTTCATGCAGTTCACCTGGATAAGACAAGCTCTAGGAATGATTTCCTTCCTTTTCCCACTCCTAAATTCACAGCACTGTATCTAAATGGCTGCAAAATTTTAAAAAATATTTTTAACACAAAATCATATTTATGCATTATAAAAACACAACTGACTCATTAGGAAAGACCCTGATTCTGGGAAAGATTGAAGGCAGGAGGAGAAGGGGACAACAGAGGATAAGATGGTTGGATGGCATCACTGACTCAATGGACATGAGTCCGAGAAAGCTCTGGGAGTTGGTGATGGACAGGGAAGCCTGGCGTGCTGCAATCCATGGGGTCACAAAGAGTTGGACACTACTGAGCAACTGAACTGATAGAAACAGAAATAGGTACATATGCCAAAAAATGGGTAATTGCATATATAATTTTTAAATACAATATAAAATTATTTCACAATCATTTTTAATAGAAAGCAGAAAACATTTTTAGTAAAAATACTTTGGGTTAGAAGTTGGCAAGAGTAAACTATGATTTATTAGATTAACTGGGATAGGGGCTAGGCTCCTAAGGGTTAAGGACAGCTGAAAAGGGATAGAGGCTGGTTGTGTAAGGTGGGAATTTACGTTCAGGATAACTATGAGTACGGAACTTCCCTGGGGGCCCAGTGGTTAAGACTCTGCACTTCCAATGCAAGGAGCATAGGTTCAATCCCTGGTTGAGGAATTAAGATCCCACATTCTGCAAGGTGCAGCAAAAAAAAAATAAAGGTAACTATGAGTACATAAAAGAAGAGAAATGGGACAGCGGCAAAGAGGAAAGTAGGACAAATAGCAACGCATTTCAGATTTCAGGAGACCTAAGGATGTCTCACGTTACCAGGGAAGAAAATGATGCTAGAAAGAAAGGAGTGAAGAATGGGGTCACGGGTATTCTCTGAACCAGATAACCTCCTTAGAATAACCAATATGGGATCAAGCCTTAAATCACAGAAAGATAACCCAAGGGATGCCATTTCTGTGCCAACGGGATGCAGTCTCATCTAACATCTGACTGGCCTCTTACCACGTGAAGGACCCTCCCTGCAGACCTTGAACACTATGCCTTCCTGGGAAGGGTGAGCCATCCACTCCGAGACACATTTCCTCACCAGGCTACCATTTTGCAATGAGAGAAGATGTTTCAGCATTTCTGAGGTAGAGAAATGAGTGTAACTGCTAATGTTTTCCTCAACACTGACATGAGTCACAGGTAGATAGGAAAGATAATAGTCTTGGTAACAGCTGTATGGGTCTCCTAGCCCAGCACAAAGCCTGACACAAGTACTTAATAAAAATTGGTGGAAAGAATGCATATATGTACTTTTACATAGTTGTAATTAGAGCAGGCACAACTGCTTATCCTCGTTTTTGTAAACATTATATCAAATTTATACAAAACTTAATGATTATCACTTTTAATAGCCACCACACACCAGTCCATGGGCAGACCTACCATAGGCTGTTTAAACTCACCCGTCCCACTGAGCAGTGAGCTGCCTGCAATGATTCATAATTATAAAGCATGCTGTCAAATGCTTTTCCACATTTTTGTGGATCATTTCCTCTAGATACACTCCTAGGAATCTACCTTGGTCATAGCATAGGGATATCTCAAAGGCAATGAAATACACTGCCCCAGAGCTTACAAAAGGACAATGCCTTATCACCACCCTCCTCAATGAATGGGGAGGCTGGTGCTATCACAACTTCAGTATTACATATTTTTGTTTAAAAACCTTTACCAATGTGATAGTACCTTTAAAATGATCCCTCATTGTTTACTTTAATTATCTTTGAAAGCTAAAAGCAATTTAAACGTCCTATTTGTGAACTTTACTTTTTGCTCACTTCAAATAAATGCTTTTCATAATAAGAGAAAGGTAGTGGGAGCCCCTAAATATACATGGTATATTGTGATGGTTTTAAAAGAATAGGAGAAAATTTAAAAGAATAAGAATAAAGAAAATAAGGAGTCCATTGAACTGTGAAGCCTGGCCCGTAATTCACCAAGATGCTCCATTTTCTGGCAGCTGAGGGGCCTGCAGGGAATTCCAGCCAAGAGCCCTTTCCCAAATGGGGTCAGGACCCAAGTGTGCAGTCTGCAAAGTGGAGCTGGTGAGCAGCTGGTTGCGGTGGCCCCCGTGGGCCTGAGCTAGACTCCAAGCAGTGAACAGGGGGAGGCTGAGCTCCACAGGGGCCCCCATTTCTGCTCATTAGCCCTTCAAGGAAGTAGCAAGCTGTCTGCTGGAAGGGATTTAGCCAGGAATATGAGTACAAAGAGTTTAACCATAATTAGGCACTGATTGGCTCAACTCACTTAAAAAATCTAACAAAAATACATGAATACTGATTATTCAAGATGGCATTCAAATTAAAAGCTGACTATGGGCTTCCCTGGTGGCTCAGAGGTTAAAGCGTCTGCCTGCAATGTGGGAGACCTGGGTTCGATCCCTGGGTCAGGAAGATCCCCTGGAGAAGGAAATGGCAACCCACTCCAGTATTCTTGCCTGGAGAATCCCATGGACGGGGTCGCAAAGAGTCGGACACGACTGAGCGACTTCACTTTACATGGGCTTCTCTAGGCTTCCCTGGTGGCTCAGTGATAAAGAATCCACCTGCAATGCAAGAGACACAGGTTCAGTCTCTGGGTTGGGAAGATCTCCTAGAAGGCATGGTAACCCACCAGTATTCTTGCCTGAAAAATCCCATGGTCAAAGTATCATGGTAGAGTACAGTCCCTGGGGTTGCAAAGAGTCAGACACAACTGAAGCAACTGAGTATGCATGTATGCATGGGCTTCTTGGTGGTTTAGACATAAAGAATCCTCTTGCAGTACAGGAGATTTTATCCTGGGTCAGGAAGATCCCCTGGAGAAGGAAATGGCAACCCACTCCAGTATTCTTGTCTGGGAAATCACATGGACAGAGGATCCTGGCAGGCTACAGTCCACGGGTGGCCAAAGAGTTAGAGATGTCTTAGTGACTAAACAACAGCAGTGTGAAGGACCAGGCATGGGAGAAAAACAAATCCAGGCTGCTGAAGAATCTTACTCTGATATTTTTAAATCCACACAGGGTACTATTTTGTAAAAGGCACATTTTATGTTAAGATTCTTGAAGCAATTCATTGTGACGCTGACCCTACGGAGGGTGTGTTTGCAGCATGTTCTCTGTCCTCGTCCATGTTCCTCATGGCCTTCCTCTGCAGTGGCCCCCACTCTATGCAGCCCTCACACCACTGAGAGTTCCCCCATTCTCAGATGCTCCCCGAGAGTGTCTGCATCCTGAACCCTGAACCTCCAACTTCCTTCTCCTCCAAACTCCAGCCCATGTTCTCTGTCTTCTCCGTTGGACCAAGGAGCACCCATGGAGACAAACAGCACAAGTCCATGTCTGTTTTGCTACAAGGATTAGAAGACCTCGGTTTAAATTCTTCATCACCTGGATCAGGGACCAACTGTTTGGATCTGCTCCCAGGCCTGGAATATGCAGAGACAGAAGCCCGCATAAAGTCCAATGAAGCTGAAGCTGAAGCTAAATGAGACCAGAGAACACAGGCGGTGCTCACACTGAAGAGAGCACTGGACGAGAACTAAGTCCACCAGGGCAGGTCCTGATTCTACCAACACAACTGCTATGCGCCCAGGCAAGAAGGACACTTCAGCATCTCTGTGTCCTGTCTGCAAAGTGACGGATGACAGGGCTGGACTCAGTGGATTAAACGGTCTCCCTCAGCTTTGACATTCTGGGATTCCATGTATGCCATTCAAGTGTGTTTTTATAATTTTATCTCCCTTGGCATGTAGTGCAATTTAGGCACAGCATAAGCACTCAACTGCTGCATGAACTAAATTAACAGGAAGTCTAAATCACAGAGAAAAATACTCCAAAAGAGCATAATAACAGAGTTAGAGCTTATATATGTGCCTGCAATGTGGGAGACCTGGGTTTGATCCCTGGGTTGGAAAGATCCCCTGGAGAAGGGCATGGAAACACACTCCAGTATTCTTGCCTGGAGAATCCCCATGGATTGAGGAGCCTGGCAGGCTACAGTTCATGCAGTCACAAAGAGTGGGACATGACTGAGCTACTAAGCACACACGCGTTTGCATGTGTGTATGTTTACAACATACCACCATCAATTAGAGATACAAGCACTTGGCATCCTTAGTTTATTCACACAAATCTATGTGATAATCATTTACCTCTTATTTCCTTCTGAAAATCTCCAGGAAGCTACTAACTACTTAAAAAAATTTTTTTTTTTAATTTTGATTTGGGGTATAGCCAATTAACAATGTTGTGATAGTTTCAGGTGAACAGTGAAGGGGACTTAGCCATACATATACATGTATTCATTCTCCCCCAAATTCCCTCCCATTCAGGCTGCCACATAACATTGAGCAGCATTTCATGCAGGAAGCTACTAACTTCTAATTCCAACATTACTGACTGCTAGGGTTCAGTTGGAAAAGTCCCTGCTTCGCTTGGTGTGCAAACACCAAGTTCAGTTTTTCTAGTCTGAGGCTTGTTGGTGAAATGTATATGCTTCATCTCACTTGGAAAGCACAAGAGGCCACAGAGATCATCTGCTCTACCTGCAGGAAAACTGGACTAAGAGTGAGACTTCACAATGGAAATTCTAGGAAAAATGTCTAGCCGCAGCAGCAGCATGGAGACTGGCAGGCATTTTGTCCTAGACAATTTCGCAAACGGGGTGGGGGCCGAGGTGGGGTAGGACAGGCGATGACTATGAGTTGGGCATCCTGAACCCCCAGGAGACCTGGCTCTCACAGACAGCTCTTCAGGCAGACTTGGGTCTCAGTTAGGGTCAGCTGGTGCTCTGCCCTCTGGCCCTTCCAGGGAGAGGGTGACCTCCAGCTGGAGGGAATGGCCAAAGTATTGTTTGCAGCTTTGCAGGAAGCTGTTTGAAAGGGTCATTGAAAAGTGATCTTACTAAATCAAGCTGTACCAATATTTTTGTTTCCTTTCATGCAATGCCACGTTTAAAGGCGTTAGATGGGGCCTGTCTATAAAGCCTGGGAAACAAGTCTGTGTGACTTAAGTTCAGAAAAACAAAAGCATCCTGCTCTTAAAGAACAGAAAACAGAGAAGGTGGGAAGACCTACATCTGTCTCAGAGCAAGTTCTTGCTCTTGGCACCTAATGGATATTTGGAAAAAAAAAAAACAAACACACACTTTTTCAAAGAAAGGTCACATGTCCTGACACTTATGCTCAAGTGATAAAGAATCCGCCTGTCAATGTAGGAGACACGAGTTTGATCCCTGAGTCAGAAAGATCCCCTGGAGAAAGAAATGGCAACCCACTCCAATATTCTTGCCTGGGAAGTCCTATGGACAGAGGAGCCTTGCATGCTGCAGTCTATGGGGTTGCAAAGAGTCAGACACAACTGAGCAACTAACACTTCCCAAAGTTCTAACAGATTTTTGGAACAAGAAGCAATTATTAATTGTATGGTCAATAACTTATTTTTTAAATAAATGACAAATAACTGTCACTTGTCTGGGAAATGCCTTTGTGTAATGTTGATGGAGAAAAGAAATTCAGACACTTGACCTCCCAGATGTTCCCAGTCTCCATCCCAAACGATGACACCTGAATTAAGACAAAGTGTTTGAAGAGGTAAAAACTGGGAACCTGCTGATCTACATATGGTAGTCATTGGGCAGGTGTTCACCACTCTCCTCTCCATTCAGATGAAACATGGAAGCCCCTAAAACCAGTAAGAATCACTGGATCAAGGAGCAGAGAAAGAATTAGCAAAGCATGAAAAGGAGAATTTTCCTCTCTTCACAATGTGATCAAGGATCAGCTGTGAAACCCAAGACTTTTAACGACTTTTAGAGGAAAGATCCAAAAAAAGGAACAGAAAGCTGTTACGTGGATAAGGAAAAAGGCCAGGGCCTCTGAGGAAGGCAGCCTGCCAGGTCTAATGGCTAAACTGAGCCAGGGCTGGGAGGGGACCCCCGCTTTCCTACAACAGTCTCCCCACAGCTCCTCTGTGCTCTGTAGAAACCCACAAAGCCTTGGCACTTCCTAAAATGAACAAGCTCTCCACCTAAAGCCAGAGAAAGTACAAGTCAGACAAATGGCTGCTAGTTTTGAACTCAAATGCTAAGATCACAACACTGTCTAATATTAGCCAGAAAAAAAACACTAAAAGTCTTACTCTGTTTTGGAGAAGACTCCAAAACACTGCTTCTGCTGGTTTGTAGCCTTTTATGCTTTACATAATTTAAATATTTTGCTGGTGAAATTTAACCTACAAATACCTATGAGGGAAATGACTCCTTCAGAAAAGCCTCTATAAATAAGTGAAAGGCATGTGTAAGTCCCCACTGTTGGGACTGTCTGGAAGGGACCAGCCTCATTGTGGTAGGATCTAAGGAGTTCAGTAACTGCAAAACCCTAAAGCAGATTGCCACATGAAGCCCAACTGCAAAGACAGTTAAAGAGGTGCGAGGTTTGTAGGATCTGTGTCTGAGGTCATTCTTGCTGGCTCCACGTATTAAATTAACTAAGCCTATTTCTTCAATGAAAGGAAAAAGCAGGCAAACCAGATAAAAACTGTTTACAAACAGACTTCTGGTGTTTTACTTCTCCTGACACAAGAAAGCAAGCCTGATTGTCCACTAAGGCAAAAAGCTGACACCTCAGAGGTTCTCTATGAAACTGGCCTAGTCAACAGCAGTGATCATGATAGTAACTGATACTCCTCAGGAGAACTTCTTAGACTTTGGTACACAAGAACCACCTGGGGTCTTGTCAGAATGCAAACTGAATCAGGCAATAATGGGGTCTGAGATTCTATATTTCTAACACGCTTATAATACTGTTGGTCTGTAGACCACACTCTGAGTAGCAAAGCTATTGTTATAGTTTACTGAGAACTTTCCTTGGTGATTCTTTAATTTGTCTGAGTATAAGGCTCTTTAGGGAATGTATCTTATTCTAACATGAACTGAACCAATCTTATTGCAAAAAATAGCACTAGGCCAGGTATAAGCCATGTGTCACTCAAAATACAACTGGCTGCCAAGCTCAAGTCTGCTGATCACTTCTGGATTTTTCTAGAAATGTTTGCTACTTGCCTGCATATTGAAAGCTCAACAAAAGCCTGTAGTGTGAATGAATGAACACACAAATGAAAGAGGGAAGGAAACTGAGTCACCTTGGCTCCTAGCTGGCCCCTGTGCATATTTAAACTATCTTATCGGTCTTTCTACTGGCATTTATGGAGTCAGGGAAATAGTACAAAACCATCATCAAATGTGGTAAGAAAGAGGGAGGGAGGGAGGAGGAAGAGGAAGGGAAAACAACACGGGCTGTAGCTGACTCTGCGGGAACACTGAGCGCCAGGTATGGAGTTAAGCCCTTTACATAGGCTGTCTACTTGATCTTCTCAAATCTTCTGTGAATTTTGGGTTATAAGAGTCCCACTTTACCGACTGGCAAAGTAAACCACAGAGAAGGCTGATAACTCAAGGTAACCCGCTTAAGAAGGACGAGGTGGTTCTGGGCCCAGCTGTCCAAACCCCACACTATAAGCTCCCTTTCTGTTGGACTCCACAAGCTGTTAGTATGCCATACTGGCTTGGCTGTGCGGCCTCTCCACAAAGGGTATTAACACAACTCTAAAGAGCTATAGATATTTTTGGTGCCCGTGTTTCTATTGTGCTGATGCACCTTAGCACACAGCTGCTATGTGTTTACCAGTTTTGTCTAATTTTTTTTTAATTGAAGAGTAAACAAATACCTGTAGTGAATACTGAGAAGAAAATTGTTTCTGGAGGGGTAACTTTTTAAAAGTTTCAAGAACATACAAAGAATCTTCATGTACACCTAGTATGTTTCAATGGCTGGATTAAGAATTGATAGGAGTAGTTAATAATTAATGAGTTGAGAACTTTGGCACTTAGGAAGCCCTTCCGCTGCACTAACTCATTTGGTTCTCATGTCATCTCTCTAAGGTCAGGCGGGCAGTACCACCCTTGTTCCAACTGTGATACAAATAAGGCTGGAGGGACGTGAAATTCAGAGCCAGAGTTCAGATAGATACCTCCCTCCCCACACATCACTGCCTGGTGCTTGAAGACTTTATTTGCTTTAGTGACAACCAGCAGACTGACCACTAATCAAAATATTTTAATAATGTCATTTGGGTGCTTATCTCGCTAACCAATTTCTTTTACATTACCCTTAGAGAGTCTAATTAGTGACCATGGCCACATACTCGGCAAGAGTCCTGAGCCACCCAGGGGAACTGCTTGGGAGGCCCACGGGGTGGCACCTGGGCCACCCAGCACACAGACTGAACGCACAACTGGCAAAAGGTCCCCAGCTGAGTGCTCGACTTAAACATGGAGAACTAAGACACACTGACTAGCTCCTTCCAGGGCACATGTGGGACAGAGTTTCCCAAACCACAGAAGTAGCTCCCAAAGGAGTTCAAACTCATGAACCTGATTATTCAACAGAAAAAAACACTGGTTTTAGAAATAAAACCATGGGGCTCAAATCCTTACTCTGCCACTTAGCTAATGTTCCTAATTAGAGCAAGTTCCCTAACCTCGCTGCCTCAATTTTAGCATCCACAAGCTCAGACAAGAACACACACAAGCAGAGATGGAGGGAAGTACAGAATCTGGCATGCTGGCAGCATCGGGTGTGTGGTGTTTCCGGGCACAGAAAGCCTGCTCCAGAGCCTGGCCCACAGCAAGGCAAGCCTCTGCTTTCACTCAACTCTGAAAAAGCCAAGCAAGGGAGAGATCGCGAGCGTTAATGGCCTATGAGCAATACGGGGGCATTCTGATTAAAAATCTGCAGGGTTCACTGACTGTTGTGAATACAAAATAACAGACCAACTTTGTTGCAAGTGCTATCTCTCGCAATAGAGAGTGGAGTTTTTCCTGTGTGTGGCACTCTTCTCTAAGTTTATGAATCTGGGGTAGGAAGAATAAAATATTTACCTTTTCCAGGGCCTCTCTGTCAAGTAGTTCTTGCACAGCTAGCAGCTTGATGCTGTAAGAAAAAAATTAAAACCACATTTGAAAACAAAACATTTCACGTCACCAAGCATGAGACAAATCATGAAAACAAAGGTCTGAAATTTCAGCCTGCATTTCTGCACCACCCCCAGTCTGAAGGTGACCTTTGGTTTGAGCTGAAATGACCATTTCAGAACTATCTAAAATGTTTCTGAATTGTAAAAATGATTTTACCATATAATCCAGCAATTCCACTTCCTGGCATATACCCACAAGAGTTGAAAACAAGGACTCAGATATTTGTACACCCACGTTCACAGTAGCATGATTCACAGCAGCCAAAAGGTGAGAACAACTTCAATGTGCATCAGTGGATAAATGGATAAACAAAATACAGGACATACATATGATAAAATATTATTCAGCCTTAAGGAAATTCTGGCACTTGCTACAACATAGAGGAAACATGAAGACATCGTGCTCAGTGAAATAAGCCAATGCAAAAGGACAAATACTATGTGATTCTTCTTACATGAAGTCCCTAGACTTGTCAAACCCAAGGAGAATGAAAGTAGAGTGCTGGTTGCCAGGGGCTGGGGGTGAGGAATGGGGAGTTCTTACTTATTGGGTATGGAGCTTCTGTTTGGGAAAACGTTCTGGAAATGCTGGTGATGGTTACACACAAAATGAATGTGCTTAACGTCAGTGAGATGCACACTTATTAATGGCTGAAATAGTAAATTTTATGTTGCATACATTTCCCCACAAAAATTTCTAAAAGCAACTGATAGTTGCTTATGTAAGCAACTTCAATAAATTCAGAGGAATATAAAGAAGAAAACAGTTACCCATGTTCAGCACTAATCTTCCCTTGATGTCCCTCTGGTGAGAACAAATAGCTAAAATCACTCCTTATGAAGACGGCCTGCTTACCCACTCATTTGCTACTGCATATGGATGGAGACCTACTGGGTGCAGGAAGCCAAGAGCACCTGATGACTTTGACCTGCTCCCTGCCCACAAGGAGTTCACAGTCTCCTGGAGGCCACGCTGAGGGAAAGGACCAGCAGGGTGCCAAGTGGACTGGCTGGGGAGAGGAGCCCAGCCTGGCCGAGGGCAGAGGCAGCTTCCTCTAGGAGGGATCAGGTTAGCCTTGCCAGGGGAGGGGACTGGGGAGAAAGGCAACCAGGGACAGAGGCACCACGGAGGAGAGAAAGGGCTTGGAGTGTATACAACTCGCCAGTTTCCAACTTAGGGGCCAGAGCCCAGACTTCAGCCAGCAGCTGAGAGGAGGGAGTTCAGATGTGTGGGAGCAGGTCCCTTGTGTGACAAGTTGCTTTTGAAGTGTCTGGGGACACAATGAGCAGGCAGCCAGGGCAGGACTGCCCAGCACACAGGAGGAAGTGGGAGCTTGGTGAGATTGTTTAGGGAGCAGGTCAGCTCCCCACGGTGTCGTTCTGCTCCCTCCCCACCCAGCTAATCTGCTTGTGGCCACTGGTCATTGTACCCCTATCAACCTGCACAAGCTCTCTGGAGCAGAAATGGGCCCCCCCTGTACCACACACCTCCCTCAAAGGAAGTTATGCCCGTAACAAGTTTCACCTCAACCTACAGAATTCTTAATAATCTCCCTATACAGATAGGCAGGCACTGCCCAACCAATGCAAAGTTTTACTTAAAAGCAAATTCAGCAAATGCAATAAAAGTGTTAAAGGCCTACAAGAAACCATGACCAACAACAATTTAGCAGATATCAGGGCTAATGGACAAGACCCTGTGTATTCCCTTTGCTCCAGTCACTGAGTTTCCTTCATCTCTTGGACATGTTTGCTTTTGCTGTTTCTCTGGCATGGAAAAGTCTTCCCCAAGACCTTGGCAACACCAATTACGTCTAATTACATCATCCCAGGCTAAGTTCAAATGTTACCTTCTCCAAGCAGCACTCCTGGTCACCTTGGATTTTTTTTAATGTGTGCTTACCAGTTGTTGTTGTTTAGTCACTAAGTCATGTCTGACTCTTTTGCAACCCCATGGGTTGTAGCCCACCAGGTTCCTCTGTACAAGGGATTTCCCAGGCATGAATACTGGAGCCGGTTGCCACTTCCTCCTCAAGAGGATCTTCCCGACTCAGCGATCCAACCCGAGTCTCCTGCACTGGCAGGGGGGTTTTTACCACTGACCCATCTGGGAAGCCTAAAGCATTTATTTGTCAGGTTGCTTTTGTCTGTTTCCTCTCACTAGCAGGGAACCTCTTTGAGGCCGGGGGCCCAGGGGTCTTCTCACTACATCTATGGTGTCTATAACCGACATGAAGGACACCCAGGAATATTTATTTACTGGCCGCCCATGAGGGCCCAGGGGCTTGCAGACTAAGTCGCTACTGGTATGGATAGCTAAAATCCCTGGTCAAGCTTCAGTTTCTCTGTCTGAAAGGAAGCCCTCCAATGAGATGACTCTGTGTATTCTGTTTTTCTCAGGGTGGACAGTGCTACACACATTTGTAGAAATGCCTGCTCTTTCTGGTGGCAGGTCAAAGCTACTAGCCACTCCTCGGCACATTCTAATTCCCAATGCACACCTCTAGATTCCAGGTTATCAACATGGACAGCAAATTACAGGCTAAGGAGAGTCCAGCTGTAACTCAAGTTTCAGAAGCTTAAACTGCTTCTGAAATAACCACTGGAAAATACTTACATTGGAGGGACTCCTAAAACAGCCTCTTGTTCCTGCCCTTTTCTATAGTCATGAAGTCCGATTTAGAATCAGCTATCAACAAGTTAGAGAAAGAGATTTAAACACTGTTAATTAAACTCAACTCTCTTTTTCTCTCTATTCACAGAGATACTATATTCAAACCACTGTAGAACATGATCTGAAAACCAGGCTTTGAATGAAGATGAAATTAAAACAATTTCTGTTGACTCTTTTCAGAGTCAAAATCTGAAGGATGCTATTCCCTGCTTTCACCAGACCAGGTTACTTTCCTCTTGAACAGGGATAGCAAATACTCGGCATGCACACTCTCCAACCCTCTTCACCTCTTTGCATGGAACTTCCCCCCTTTAGCTTATATACCGCTTCAGAATCCTTCTGAACACTCCAATAAGCCACAGCCAATCCAGTGAAGTTGGCATGTGAGATGAAACCAATTTAACTTCTGCTCTAAAATCAAATAGGTTTTGTGTATTGAATGGGAGCAGAAAAAAAATAAAGACCTTTTCACACTACTAAAACCCAGCAAGACAAATGAGCTTGCTTTAAGGGCGTATGGAGAAAAGATAACAAGACAGTCAAATCTAGATAGTTTGAGGTTCATAATGGAAACAATACATGTTAATCAGAAGTTACTGCTCCAGCTCCTCATAACAGTGGATTTCTTCAGAAAGCTCGGGTTTCTTCCTCCTTAGAGTTGTAATCTTCAGGAGTTTCAAGATTCTTCCCATTACATAACTGTCCTACTGTTAGTTCTTACCTTATTGGAAACTCTCCAGGTCTGGAGTATTTGTTTCAGTGTTTATGGTATCAGATTCTTCCAGCACATCAGATACTCCCTGGGAGGAAATTTCACACACACGAAGAAGCAATGAACCTGTTTACCAAATCCTCCATCTGACACCTCTAACTCCTTACCCTGGAAGGAATCTCATCTCTCAGTTTCAGTTTTGCCCCTCTTCTCTCCCTCCCTTTCTCCATGTCTCGCTCTTTCCTTCCCTTTTTCCATACTTTTGCTAATTCCACAAACATACACTAGCACCAGGAAAACAAAGATGAACGCACTATTGTTTCTGACCTCAAAGGGGCTAGGATGCTGCTGGGGCACAAGCTATGGGAGGCATGTCTCTCTGAGGCTCTCCAGGTTCCAACATGGACCAGCAGAGCCGGACTAAATGGCATGTCTGTGGGGTGACCTGGTGCTGGGTCAGCATTCTCTGAGAACAGCAGAGCTCCCATCAGATGGAAGTTTCAACTTCTTTTTCACACTTGACTTTGAGAAGAGAGGCAAGTCACACAAAAGCAGCTGACAGCCGTGATTTATTTGGAAAAATGGCCATTTCAAGGCCAAGTTCTGAAGTCAAGATGGGTGACACTTAGAAGGATCTAGAAAGCATGCAATTAATGTTTGCTTAGTAAGCAGCAAGGAAGTGAAGCACTTGAGGGCAGATGTCTTATAGAGCTCATTAGTGGCTGGCACAGTGAGGTCTGTAATGGAATTTGAAGTGGTGAAGGGGAACGAGTCAGGTAGACGCTGACAGCAAGGAAAAGAAGGAGCAAAGTTAAAGAGAAGATGGAGGGCACCCATCTTAGGGTGGCAGGCTGAATGAACCTCAATGACCCCTGTAGAGGTAGATAAAAGGTAACTATGTGGGTGCACAAAGGCACTTAAAAGAATAAACTCCCAACTATACAGAAACTCTTGCTTCCAGAACGGATTATGACCCACATGGCACCAGAGTCAAGAATTCACTCTAGCCAGCTTTCTCTGAGGATTCTGACACTTCTTTGAGTTTCCATTGCATTTATTAAGTGCCATAGCTTACTGCATGAGATATAGTAGGTTTCAATAAACGCAGAAAGGGTGTGATACAATGGAGCCAGCATTCACTGCCCAGATAAAGTATTTAAGGGGTAAGTATTATGTACCAGGCACTACTGGATGCAGAGGAAACAATGATGTATGTGGAGGAAACAATGATGTACAATGATACAACGTAGTCTTTGCCTCCAAACTTCTAAGTTTTCAAGGAACAAGGTAAGTGCATCAACCAGGTGAAGAGCGCTCTCTAGAGGCAAACTCGGCTGCTGTGAAGCTCTTTGGAAGAACTTAACACACAGCTGGGAGGCTTCCTGGGAAGTGACTCCTAGGCTGACATTTGCCAGCTTGCAAGGCAAAGAGGTGGGGTGCCAGGAGCAGCACAAGGTGGGAGGTCAGGCACAGCCCCCACAGGGACTGCAGCATGACCAGGGAACATGGGGTGTCTGGAGTGTGGCACAAGTGCTGCAAGAGTCTTCTGCAGAAACAAGCAGGGCCAGGCCTCTGAGACGGTTTGTTAAGCCACATTAAGGAGCTTGGCCTGTACTTAGGGGGGCAAGGAGCGGCCAGATGATTTAGAGCTGTGGTGTGGCAGAGGACCCAGGACACAGAAGATGCCCGATAAATGTATAAAATGGCTCTGATGTGGAGAACCCATGGGGGTGGAGTGGGGATGGAGGACAAGACTGGAGGCAGGGAGACCTGAGATAGGTCCTAGGAAGAGATGACGGAGGCTGGTGTGGGGAAAAGGCACTGGGCTATTTCCAAGCTGATCAGCAGCTGGCAGGACCTGATGAAGAAGCAGCTGTCAGGGGTGTGGGAGAGAAACATCCCCTCGGCTCGCAGCCTGTGAAAGTGGGGGCTGGAAGGACCAGCTATGTGGCCTGAAGACAGTGAGTCAGGTCCTGGACACACTGACGCTGGGGCCTGTGGGAACTCTCAGTGGCGTATGAACAGCAGCTGACTGTCCCTCTGTGAGTTCCGGGCTCTGCAGTGGACACCAGGCACACGAGGACGGTGCCTGAGGAGGCAGGTCACCCAGGGGGCTGTGCAGAGGGACAAAGCCCGAGGACCATCATCACATAAGAGGCAGGCAGAGGAGCAGGGCCTGCTGAGGGGACAGAGAAGGAACTTCCAGGAAGGTGAAGGAAAACCCAGAGCACGAGGCCCAAGAGCCCAGGGGAGAGCGCGACACACAAAGTTGGGGGTGCTGGCTCTGACTCTGAGGAAGCCAGGGGAGCTGGGGCTGCTGTTCTGGAACAGAGAACTTTCAGGAAGTGGTAGAGACACCAGGTTTCACAGGGTGAGGAATGGATGGATGGAAGGTGAAGAAGAGGAAACAGTGAGATTAAATTCCAGATAGAAGGGGTAGGGTGGTAGGTCCCCAGCACAATTTGCCTCAGGGGCAGAAGGTAAGCCAAGAATTCCTCACCATATTAAGTGCATATAATTATTATTATAATAAATAAATAGTTCAGTTCAGTCCCTCAGTTGTGTCCGACTCTTTGAGACCCCATGGACTACAGCACGCCAGGCCTCCCTGTCCATCACCAACTCCTAGAGCTTACTCAAACTCATGTCTATCGAGTCAGTGATGCCATCCAACCATCTCATCCACTGTCATCCCCTTCTCCCACCTTCAATATTTCCCTGCATCAGGATCTTTTCAAATGAGTCAGTTCTTCGCATCAGGTGCTCAAAGTATTGGACTTTCAGCTTCAGCATCAGTCCTTCCAATGAATATTAAGGACTGATTTCCTTTAGATGGACTGGTTGGATCTCCTTGCAGTCCAAGGAACTCTCAAGAGTCTTCTCCAACACCACAGTTGAAAAGCATCAGTTCTTCAGTGCTCAGCTTTCTTTATAGTCCAACTCTCATATCCATACATGACTACTGCAAAAACCATTGCTTTGACTATACGGACCTTTGTTGGCAAAGTAATGTCTCTGCCTTTTAATATGCTGTCTAGGTTGGTAATAACTTTTCTTCCAAGGAGCAAGCATCTTTTAATTTCATGACTGCAGTCACCATCTGCAGTGATTTTGGAGCCCCCCAAAATAAATTCTGTCACTCTTTCCACTGTTTCCCCATCTATTTGCCATGAAGTGATGGGACCAGATGCCATGATCTTCAGTTCAGTTCAGTCGCTCAGTCATGTCCGACTCTTTGTGACCCCATGAATCACAGCCCGCCAGGCCCCCTTGTCCATCACCAACTCCTGGAGTTCACCCAGACTCGCGTCCATCGAGTCAGTGATGCCATCCAGCCATCTCATACTGTGTTGTCCCCTTCTTCTCCTGTCCCCAATCCCTCCCAGCATCAAAGTCTTTTCCAATGAGTCAACTCTTCACATGAGGAGGCCAAAGTACTGGAGTTTCAGCTTTAGCATCATTCCTTCCGAAGAAATCCCAGGGTTGATCACCTTCAGAATGGAGTGGTTGGATCTCCTTGCAGTCCAAGGGACTCTCAAGAGTCTTCTCCAACACCACAGTTCAAAAGCATCAATTCTTTGGTGCTCAGCCTTCTTCACAGTCCAAGTCTCACATCCATACATGACCACAAGAAAAACCATAGCCTTGACTAGACGGACCTTAGTCGGCAAAGTAATGTATCTGCTTTTGAATAATATGCTATCCATGATCTTAGTTTTATAATTATATATAAATATAAATATGGGGGAAAAGTGATAGTTGCTCAGTTACGTCCGACTCTTTGCAACCCATGGACTGTAGCCCACTAGGCTCCTCTGTCCATGGAATTCTCCAGGCAAGAATACTGGACTCAGTTTCCATGTCATTCTCCAGAGGATCTTCCGGACCCAGGAATCAAACTCAGGTCTCCTGCATTGTAGGCAGATTTTTACCACCTGAGCCATCTAAATATATAAATATATAATGAAGTGCAGACACGACCCCTTCTCAGGGCTTCTTCCCTTCTTTCCCTCCTTCTCTCTTGATTTCACCACTCCTCCCCTGTGGTATCATCATCCCTCTCCACCAACGGTATCATCTACAGGGCTCAGCTTTTCTTTCAGAGCATAATCACCATTTGTACAATTTTGGGGAATCATAAAGGTCAGAAAGGGGCTTCCCTGGTGGCTCAGATGGTAAAGAATCTGCTTGCAATACAGGAGACCCTGATTTGATCCCTGGGTCAGGAGATCCCCTGGAGAAGAGAATGGCTACCCACTCCAGTATTCTTGCCTGGAGAGTTCCATGGATAGGGGAGCCTTCTGGGCTCACAAAGAGTCAGGCACGACTGAACGACTAACACACTAAATGTCAAAAGAGTCCTAAACAATGCCAGGGTGGTTTTGTTTTGCTTTTTGGTAATACAATATTTCTACAAGCTCTTCTGTAGGAAAAAAAGGAAGGCGTGGGCAGTTCCTGGGAATGCAAGTTCTGTGCCAGTGCAGCAGCCCAAACTGTCCCCAGGCCTGGCATCCAGGCCACTGAGGACAGCAGGGTTTCCATGCACACCTTCAGTAGAAAGCCAGAGCCTTGGCCACAGAATAAACTAGTGGGGTGGAGACAGGCAGCCTTCCAGCAAGGAACAGGAGTGGCAGGAGAAGAGGATGGAGAGAAGGGCAGAACTGTAAGCGGGGCCATTGGTCCCGGGAACTGGCTGCTCTCTACTCATGTGTCCCAGGTAGGATGGGGTGGGGGCACTTATGAAACTTCACAAAAGTCAAATTCAGAAAGCATGTCAATCTAGCTGTCCGAACACTTCCCTTTCGAGGAAAGCTCTCCATTATCTTCCCCTGAGCAAAGTAAGGAATAGTTCCCTCTTTCGATCACCAAAGTTTAGAAGTTGCCGTGGGTGTTAGGTTGACTCATTTTCCCTAATGCTTTATTATTTTCCACCACTGGCTGAGGGTTGAGAACACAAGGGTCATCAGCCTCTGGATGCAAGTGGGCACGGACTTGGGAAGAGAGGACCAGCTCCCAGGGAAGGAGCAGTTCTTCTCACATGGGACCTTTCAACCCCATCACAGCCAAACATGCTTGCATCCCACCCTTCCCCTCCAAAGCCAAGTGCTGAATCAGCACATTAGGACTAGAACAGTCTATGTGGAATTTAGCTTGGGTAACTCTTCTTGGCAAGTTTGCAAGAACTAGTCTGCAAAACAGTGGGCAGGAAACTTCTCTAATGATCTTCCTGTGGTTTTTGTTTTATTCAGGTTTTCAACTGCTTGTATCAATTACAGTAAGTTCCATTTCTTTGAAGACTGTCTAATCCATTCAGATTTTCAAATCTGGAGCCCGGAATTGCACTAGTAATCATTTTTAACTTAAAAACAACTTCTGATTCTGTGGTCAGGCCCCCTTCCTCATTCATGTGTATAGATATTTTTTCTCAATTAAAAAATTAGATTTCTGAGAAATCAGTCTATTTTGTTGGTCTTCTGAGAAAATCAGCAACAAGATTTATCAAGCCTAACATCTTTTTCTAATTAATTAAGATCAACATTTATCTTTATTGATTTCTTTCTCTGACTTCCATTGTTTTCTTTAGTTTCTCTACTTGCCTTCTTGAGTTAAATATTCAGTGATCTAGATGATTTCTTGTATATATAAAGCCATGAATTTTCTACAGGTAAATATTTGTCCTTGTTTCGAATCCAGTTATGGAGCCTTCTTGTTGCTTTCTGTCTAGTCTGCTTTGGTCTCTTATGGATGCCATAGTGTTTGGATTCTGCTTTTTTTTAAAATCTCTAAGTATTTGGGTTTTAAATTTTATAATTTTGTGTTTTCTATAATTCTAGTACACTGTGGTTAAAGAAAGCACCCTGTGCCTTTTCTGCTTTTAAAAATATATTGATGCTTTTTTTGCTCTACTTTAGGATGAGTTTTGTTTTTCTGTTTCCAGTGCTTGAGAAGGTCGAGTTGTTTTTGAATCTCCCAGGATTTACCTGTAAGTTTTTCATATTAGCACAGGGACAGAGAAGAGCTCTGGGATCAGCCAGCCTGGGGTTCAAGCAGCCCCACCTATTGGTGCAGGACCTTAGGAACCTTAAGAACAGTGGGTGGGAGGGAAAGGATCTGGCAACCACAGCTTGGCCTTGAGCAGAGATGATGAAGGTAGAGTTTTTAGCATGCTGCTTAGCTCAGAATAAACCCCCTTTTACTAGTAAAAGGTAAAAACCTGGTAAAAATCTCCTTTTACCAGAGTAAATGGCAATTACTGGTACCAATACTATTCAGAATCTTTCTTTACCCATTAACAATTCTCCAAAGATTAAAATAATAGAGGAAATAACTTTTTTGGGGTACCAACCTATTTCAGATAAATCACACAACAAACCTTTACCTCCTCTTCCCTCGTTTATCTCTGTTAACAACACTCTAGGGATTAGACCCAGAACACAGGTACACTGTTGACTTTCCATTCTACAGTTTATCTTAGGAACAATTTCTGACACTTGTATTTGCTGGATAACCAGACTTAAAATAATAATTTAAACTGCTCTGTAGGTTTACTGATTACAGTGCCTATGAGACCTATTCTTGAGCTTTATTCTTCCTTACCACTTCAGCTTCTGCAACGTATCTTTAAAATTTAAAAGAAAGGAACATGTTTATTTTCCTAAGCCCTTGCATGTCTGAGAATGGGCTTCTCAGAAGCCCTCTGATGAGCTTCATACACAGAAGACACTTCAGTAAGTATAAAGTAGCTGGGCTACAACATAATCCCCCCTCCCCCAAAACAACTTTATAGATGGTTCGCAAACTTACTTGATAAGCAGAAGAGCTTTTACTGTTTCAGATTCCCAAGCCAGATAGGTGTGAATATATCTAAACTTAAAAAAACAAAACAAAAAACTCCTGGTATTCTAATGTGACAGGTTCAATATAGAGAACAGACCTAAAGTCATCTTGATTTTTATAATTCTTCTGTTTGGGCACTTATGAAATGTGTTTTTTCCTCCCCTTTATTCTTGTATTCTGTATGTGCCCCAGGGTAGGCCCAGATATGGGCCTCTTTCACCTGAATTTCTTTAGAATGTGGTTAGTGAGCTCTTTACATTTATACACAGTCTCTCATTAGCTCAGGGAAGTATCTGATCAGTTCAGTTCAGTTGCTCAGTCACATCTGACTCTTTCTGACCCTATGGACTGCAGCACACCAGGCTTCCCTGTCCATCACCAACTCCTGGAGCTTACTCAGACTCATGTCCATTGAGTCAGTAATGCCATCCAACCATCTTATCGACTGTCATCCCCTTCTCCTCCCACCTTCAATCTTTCCCTGCATCAGGGTCTTTTCAAATTGGTTCTTTGCATCAGGTACCCAAAGTATTGGAGTTTCAGCTACAGCATCAGTCCTTCCAATGAATATTAAGGACTGATTTCCTTTAGATGGACTGGTTGGATCTCCTTGCAGTCCAAGGAACCCTCAAGAGTCTTCTCCAGCACCACAGTTCAAAAGCATCAATTCTTCGGTGCTCAGCTTTCTTTATGGTCCAATTCTCACATCCACATATGACTACTGGAAAAACCATAGCTTTGACTATACAGACCTTTGACGGCAAAGTAATCTCTCTTCTTTTTAATATGTCTAGGTTTGTCCAGAGCACTAACCCCAATAATCACCAATACCAATAAGCCAAATGTGGGCTGTCAGTTCCATCTTCTGTATCTAAACCTTGACTCTTGTTCTCTATCTTCTATTTTTCCAGAATAGTTTCTCAAGTTTCTTTTGCCTTCACTCACATCACTGATTTGATATTCCACAGCATTTGTATTAGCTTTCCCTGACTGCCCTAGCAAATTATCACAAGCTCGGTGACTTGCCACGACAAACATTTGTTCTCTTACAGTTGTGGAGGCCTGAAGGCTAAGATCAGTGTCACCAGGCCAAATTTAGTTGTCAGAACAGCCATACTTCCTCAGGAGGCTCCAGGGGAGAATTTGTTCTCTGCCTCTTCCAGCTTCTGGTGGCAGCTGACGTTCCTTGGCTTGTGGTCACATGGTCCCAATCTCTGCCTCCACGGTCACACTGACTTCTCTTCTATCATCAAATTTCTCTCTGCCCATCTTTCACAAGAACACTTGTGACTGCATTTAGGACCTATGTGGGTAACGCGGGATAACCTTTCCATCTCTCAAGATCCTCACCTTAAACACATCGGCAAAGTCGGTTTTTGCACTTAGTGTTCACAGATTTCCAGATTAAGATATGGACATCTTGGGGGGGGGGCATTATTCAGCTTCTCATGTATTAATACTCTTGCAAATTTGGATCTTAGTTCGGCAGCTGGATTTTTGTTTCCTCAAAACCTTTCTTCATTTAATCTATATCTTTTTTTCCCCTTTTTGTTGCCTTTTCACCCATCTTTACCTTACATTTTTCTGCTCCTACTGCAGGGAGGCCATGTCTTTTTGTAGATACTGAGAATGCTACACATTTCTCCCAAATGCTCTTCTGGAGCCTGCTGTAGGTAATTTTTCCAAAAACAGACGTGCTTCTGGGTCTTTAGAAGCAATTGCCTTTACCTTATCCTGGCAGACTTTTCCCCAAGGTCTTTTTTGTCTTTTCGTGCATGCTCAGTTTTCAGTTGTGTCTGACTTTTTGTGATCCCGTGGACTGTAGGCCGTCAGGCTCCTCTGTCCATGGGACCTTCCAGGCAAGAACACTAGAGTGGAGGTTGCCATTTCCTCCTCCTAGGGATCTCCTGCACTCCTTGCATTGGCAGGTGGATTCTTCACCCCTGAGCCACCAGAGAAGCCCTTTGTCTTCATTCATCCTTGAATAAGGAAAAGTTTGTCCAGACCAGTGATGAAATTTCAACAGATGTTAGAGTAGACTGGCAATGGTTCCATTTTCTCGCCACCTGCATAAAGAATGGGTCTTTCTGTAACCGCTGTGGGAGAGGACAGGGCAAAGACATGGCTTCCAGTGATTCAGAACGCTTGCTCTAACAAAGTTCATTTCCTTCCCTGAGACTTAACTCAAGACAGAAAGCTTTCTATTTTCCCACACACACAGCTCCCAGGGCACCCTCCTTACAGCACTTAGCTTTGGGGAAACATACTTACTAGAATGCACTGAAATCCTGCCAGTTTCCCCTATTCCCCATCTGGTTTTCTTCCCATGGCTTCTTTCTCTACTTGGATACAGGGGGTAATAAAGATAAAGAGAGATGAATTTACAAAAGACCACATCTGAGGTCTGCAGCTGAGAGGAGGAAAAATAAAGTGTGTGTGTCAGGGGGTGGGGCAACCAGTTAGAATTTACTTCAAGTACATGAGGCAGGAACTAAACAAAAGAGAAGGTATAAAGTACTTTCTGATTCTTCTCAGGGTGGGGGGGTTGAGAGTTCCTTTCCATGAATCTTCACGTCATCAACTGCATCCTAGACAGAGCCCCATGGCCCAGCTCTGTTTTCTTGACATCATCAGTTGACGCTTCCAAGATCCTGGCTTTTGTCAGTCCCTGGTTTTTTGCTGACTTGGGAGTTTTGTTATTTTTCTGTGTCATCGTGGGTATATCAGGGAGAAATCAGGAGGTGCTGTAAGCCACAGGGCACCTGGAACTAGGGTGGAGCCTGTGTCTTCCTGATGAACAGGAAGATGGTTTCGGCAACAGCCAAATGCTTCCAGAGATAGCATCTCTGAAGGGCAAGATGATGTCTGGTCTCCTATTTTTAGCAATTGGATTGTTCAGCAGATGGGAAGACAGGCTCCCCCTCAAACTGCAGGGCTCTGGATCCTCCACACGTGGAGAAGTTCCCCAAAGAGAGCCTGTTTCCCTGAGGCAGGTTCAGTCAAGCTTCGGGCGCTTCAGGCCTCCAGGCTCTTGAGTACTTGGCAGGCATCCCAGATCCTGGCTCTCAGGAAGCCCCTCTGTGTGGAATCAGGCCAGTGCCCCCTGGAAATCACCTCAAGCACAAACCACAGGAAATGCCAAAGGTGACTGACTTTAACTGAAAATGGCTGAAGATGAGCAGGCCTAACGGTGGACAGTGGAGGGGAGGGGGCCTCCTGGTGGAGACTGAGAAAGGCTTTTCCAACCTACACTTCTCCTCTGCAGCAGCAAATTGCCTACTTCATGCCACTTTCTAAAAAGCTTAAAACATTTGGCCTAATCTAAGGTCTGAAGCCCCACAGGAAAGCCCATTAGGAAGTTAATGGCATGGTTTAACGGCAAGAGAGAAAACTACAGCAGTTTTATCCCTGGGAAGTTTGGAAGACAAGACACAGNTCCCTGGGAAGTTTGGAAGACAAGACACAGGAACAGACTGAAATGTGGACAGAACCAATGAAGGCGAGAAAGAGAATGCTTTTAACTGAGTGTTTTCCAGACATCAGGTTCTCTGCTAAGGCTTTATTCTTCTGTTTCACTCATACCTCAAAATTTCTCC
>SJYQ01006455.1:0-60946 GCA_006410935.1 Redunca redunca
GTCTACCAATGACATTGAGAGGTCAACGTCTGTGACAGAGGGCTCCATCTCTCTGTTATCACGGGGCTCTTGGCGTCTGCTAGCTTCAGGGGTGACTGAGCCCTGACCTCGGAGGGTCGCGCTGACAGGCGCGGGCAGTGCTCCATTTCATGTCTTGTCACTGAGCGAGGCTGGGTTCCCTATTTATAGATGTGGAAATGGATGCGAGTAGAGTTTTACCGAAGTAGCAAGAGCAGTCAGGTGCAGTTTCATGTTCTTGGAAGTATGCTAGTGGTCAACACTCATGAAAATCACCTCCCAGTTGATTCCACTCCCATCTGGGGTCTAGACTGTGTCCAGGTGCCAGGAGCATGCACGGGTGGGGGTGGCCAGGCCTGTCCGGAGAGCCCCGTCTGACAGCCCTGGCTGTCCTGATCAGGACACTAATGCTGTCCTTCTGCCTTTCTCCTGCTCTCCCACTCACTTGGCTCTTTGCCAGCCTCCTCCACTGGGGCTATGTGGTCCCCATGTTGCCTCTTGCCAGAGATTAAACCCAGGCCCCTGTCCCCAGGCCTATGCATGAGAGTCTTCCCCTGACACATCGGTCACCTGAACCCACCAAGTTGCTGCCTCACAGAAGCCTGAGTCCTATCCTCCTCCCAGACCCCATGTGTCTCTTATTCCCAAATTGTTACACACCAGGCTCTTGGCTTCCTTCGTCAATAGAAATCAACCAGAGGCCAGACAATAGAAATAAATCAAATTTCTTAATCAAAGGAAATTGAGGTAAGGTTTTATTGGGGCTCCTGCTGCAGCTGAGTGGAGAGAGGACAAATGACAGTTTCGTTGCTTGCTCACTCCCCGAGGTAGTGGGGCGAGCTGGTTCCTTCTATGGGGTGAGGGGTTGGGTGTTCCCAGGGGTCAGTCAGAGGGGTGGCTAGGTGACTGGCTGAACCCTCAAGTGTTGTGTGCTGGGGGCACGTGAGGCATCTGCTTTTGCTCTGGGCTCTTCAAAAGTGGCAGTTGGGTTTTTCATCTCTTTGTATCCTTTTCCCAGAATAGCTTCAGCTACTCCACCTAAAAAATAGTCTATTTTTTAAAACCTTTTAATTTTATGTTGGGTATAGCTGATTTACAAACAGTGTTGGCATAGTTTCAGGTGAACAGTTTAGGGACTCACCCATACATACACACACACACACACACATACACACACACGTATATATCCATTCTCCCTACACTCCCATCCTGACAGGGCAGTCACATAACATTGAGCAGAGTTGTATGTTCGTTCTTTGGGCTGGGAAGATTCCTTGGAGAAGGAAAGAGCCACCCACTCCAGTATTCTTGGTTGGAAAATCCCATGGACAGAGGAGCTGGCAGGCTACAGTCCATGAGGACAGAAAGAGGTGGACACACAGAAAGAGAGCACACACACACAGACACACCATGTGCCATACTTAGGCCCTTGATGGCTATCCATTTTAAATACAGCAGGGTGTACATGACCTTTCCACACTCCCTAACTATCTCTTTCCCCATCGCACCTCCAAGAACTAGAAGTTTGTTCTCTAAGTAAGTCTGTGAGTCTCTTTCTGAGAATGCAAAACATCCTTATTGCTGATATGAAGAAAGTTTTATGGGTTTGGACAGAAGATCCAACCAGCCACAACATTTCCTTAAGCCAAAGCCTATCGAGATCAAAGCCCTAACTCTCTTCATTTCTATGAAGGCTGAGAGAGGTGAAAAAGCTGCAGAGGAAAAAAAAAAAATTGAAGCCAGCAGGGGGTGGATTATGGAGTTTAAGGAAAGAAGCCACCTCCATAACCTAAAGTGCAGAGTGTAGTAACTAGACCTGATGTAGAAGCTGCTGCAAGTTTTCCAAAAGATTGCTAAGGCAATCTATGAAGGTGGCTCCACTGAATCAGAGATTTCCAGTGTAGACTAAATATCCATCTATTGGAAGAAGATGCCCACCAGGACTTTGATACCTGGAGAGGAGTAGTCAATGCCTGGCTTCAAAGATTCCAGGAACAGGCTGATTCTCTTGATAAGGACTAATGCAGCAGATTACTGGAAGTCAATGGTCCCTTACCACTTGGAAAATTCTAAAGCCCTTTAGAATTAGGCTGAATCTGTTCTGCCTGTGCTCTCTAAGTGAAACAATGAAGCCTGGATGACAGCATACCTGTTTACAACGTTGGCACCAAGTGTTTTAAGTCCACTGTTGAGACCAACTGCTCAGAAAGAAAGATTCCTTCCAAAATATTACTGCTGATTGACAAAGCATCCAAGAATCTGATGGAGAAGTACAATGAGATTCATATTATATTCATGGCTGCCAACACAACATCCATTCCGAAGCACGCGGTTTGTGGAGTAATTATGATGTTCAACTCATAGTATTTAGGAAGTACATTATAGGCTATATCTGCATAAACAGTTATTCCTCTGTTGGATCTGGGCAAAGTCAACTGAAAAATTTCTGACTGAATTCATTTAAAAAAAAAAAAGGATATAGTCTTTTTAAAAAAGATTTGCTAACATTTTTTTGGTTGCATTGGTCGTTAACTGAGGCATGCGGGGTCTTTGTTGGGTCGTGCAGGATCCTTCATCGCAGCACACAGACTCTCTAGTGGTGTTGCCTGGGCTCAGGAGTTGCGACACGTGGGCTTAGTTGTTCAGTGACATGTGGGATCTTAGGTCTCTGAAGAGGTATCAAGCTATTATCCCTTGCATTGGAAGGTAGATTCTTCACCACTGGGCCACCAGGGAAGTCCCTTTACCTTGGATTCATGATTATAGATTCCGCTGAAAACAGTGAATCGTGGGAATAGGTTGAAATATCAACATTAATGTGAGTATGGGAGAAGTCGATTTCTACCTTCACAGATGACTTTGAGGGGTTCAAGAACTCACTGCAGAAGGTAAGTGCAGATGTAGTGCAAATAACAAGGAAGCTACAGTTAGAAGTGGAGCCTGAAGATGTGGCTGAATTGCTGCAATTGCATCATAAAGCTGAAACGAAGGAGAGTTCATTCTTATGCATGAGCAAAGAAAGTGGTTTGTTGAGACAGAAACTGCTCTTGGTGAAGAAGCTATGAAGTTTATGGAAATGACAACAAAGTATTTAGAATATAACATAAACTTCGTTGAAAAAAGCAGCAGCGGACTGCAGAGGATGAACTTCAATTTTCAAAGAACTTCTACTGTGGGTAAAAACACTGTTAAAGGGCACTGCATGCTCCAGAGAAATCTGTGAAAGGAAGAGTCAAAGGATGTGGCAAAGCTCACTGTTGTCTTCTTTTCAGATATTGCCCTACCCACCCCAACCTTCAGCGACCGTCAATCCCGATCAGTCAGCAGACATAGACACTGAGACAAGACCCTCCACCAGCAAAAAGATTTTGACTTGTGAAGACAGAGATGATGCTCAAACTACTTTATTTTAGAAACAAAGTGTTGTTAATGAAATTCTGTATATTATTTATTTAGTTGTAAAGCTATTGCACACTTAACAGATGTCAGTGTCAATTAACTATATACAAAGTGAGAAATGAAAAATTTGTGTGATTCACTTTATTATGATATTCACTTTATTGCCCTGGTCTGGAACACAGCCTCGACTAGCTCTGAGGTTTTGCTGTATCTCCATGGCTTTTGGTCTACAGTTTCCATCTGGAACTAACATTGGGTTGGCTGTGTAGTAAGATGGACAAACGATCTACTGTTGAGATACAGTGAAATATACATCTCAAGACAGGATTCAGTTTTACTCCTACAGACAATGTACGAGAACTCCTGTTATTGCATTTCCTGTACCACTTGATCCAGATTTATTTTAAAGGCTGTCAGTTATATGAGTATATGAGGATATCCCAGCTATTTTTTGTCAGGTTCATTAATCAAGATATGTTCAATCTTTTCATAGGTTTCTGCTTCTGTGAAGACCTCCATGACCTTCTAGAACTAACCCCCCAAAAGATGTCCTTTTTATTATAGGGGATTGGAATGAAAAAGTAGGAAGTCAAGAGATTCCTGGAGTAACAGGCAAGTTTGGCTTTGGAGTAAAAAATGAAGGCAGGAAAAGGCTATTTTGAGTTTTGTCTAGAATACACACTAGTCATAACAAAAACACTCTTCCAACAAAACAAGAGAAGACTCTACACATGGACATTACCAGATGGTCAATACTGAAATCAGACAGATTATATTCCTTGTAGCCAAAGGTGGAGAACCTCTATACAGTCAGCAAAGGCAAGACTGGGAGCTGACTGTGGCTTAGATCATGAGGTCCTTATCGCAAAATTCAGACTTAAATTGAAGAAAGTAGGAAAAACCACTAGGCCATTCAGCTATGACCTAAATCAACTCTCTCATATTATCCAGTGGAAGTGACAAATAGATTTAAGGGATTACATGTGGTACACAGAATTCCTGAAGAACTATGGATGGAGGTTCATGACATTTTACAGCAGGTGCTGACCAAAACCATCCCTAAGAAAAAGAAATGTAAGAAGACAAAATGATTCCCGAGGAGGCCTTACAAATAGCTGAGAAAAGAAGAGACATGAAAGGCAAAAGAGAGAAGGAAAGATCTCTCCATCTGAATGCAGAATTCCTAAGAGCAGCAAGGAGAGGTAAGAAAGGCTTCCTAGATGATCAGTGCAAATAGAGGAAAAACAACAACAACAACACCAACAACAGAAAGGGAAAGCCTAGAGATCTGTTCAAGAAAATTTGAGATACCAAGGGAACATTTCATGCAAAGATGGGCACAATAAAGGACAAATCAAGAGGACCTAAGAGAAGCAGAAGAGATGAAAAAGGGGTGACAAATCAGACAGAAGAAGAGTACAAAAAAGGTCTAAACGACCTGGATAACCATGATGGTGTGGTCACTCCTTTAAAGCTAGGTATCTTGGAGTGTGAAGTCAAGTGGGCCTTAGGAAGAATTACTAAGAACATAGCTAGTGCAGGTGATGGAATTCCAGCTAAGCAATTTAAAATCCTAAACGATGATGCTGTTAAAATGCTGCACTCAATATGTCAGCATATCTGGAAAACTCTGCAATGGTCATAGGACTGGAAAATGTCGTTTTTTATTCCAGTATCAAAGAATTTTCAGACTCTCATACCATCATACACAGTTCACCATATGTGAACAGCTCAGTGGTCAAAAAGTTACAATTTATCTTATTTATTTGTAGTAATTCACTATTCTGACTATGATCCTCTGTCAATGGGGAAATAAATATACAGTGCTGTTCACCAGATGTGACAAGAGACACGAGGCAGTGCAGCCACCTTGTCATCATAACAGGAAGGCAGGCTCCGAATTCCTGGGTCTCATCTCCTGGCTCTAAAGTGATAGCAGGAGAACAAAGGCAGGCAAGCAAAGACTGAGTCCTCAGGACAACAGAGCACCTGTCAGGCTTCCTTGGAGCACCGTCTCCTGCAGAAAAGAAAGAAGCCTTGGTCCAGGAGGCTGAGGAACTCCTGTCACTTTCCTGGGGCTGCCCCTTCCCAGCCCCCCCTCCAGCCCCACCCTCACTGAGGGGCTCCTATGTCCNTCCTCCAGCCCCGCCCTCACTGAGGGGCTCCTATGTCCTCCACCCCCACCCCCACCCCAGGCCCAGCAGCTTCTTGTCACCTCCTCCTTCCTTCCTGCATCACAGAGTCACCCCAGGCTGTGACACCCCTGCTCAGGCTCAGGACTGGAGCCAGTGAGGAATCAATCTGCTCCTCTACTCAGGTCTGGATCCTCCCCAAATGGGGCCTAAAGGACCAGGGAGCAGGTCCCCAGAGGAGGGGCCTTGCTTCCTGACAGCCTTGGGGGGCTGCAGGCAAACCTCCTTCCTTCACGCCCCTCCAGCCTCTGAGCCAGCAGCACACACAGCTCTCAGGACCAGGGTCCCTGCCCCCATCTCTTCCTGGTCCCCCCAGCTGGGCGCCTCCACCCCAGCTCAGGCCCACCACCCCCAGGCACCTCTGCTCAAGGCAGGGCCGCTCAGTGATGGGGCTCTGGGCCCCCAGGAGGCTGGGGGCGTGCAGGCCACAGGCTGAGTCACAACTGCTGCTGCTCCAGGAGCTCAGGCCTGGCCTCAGCCCTGCCCCAGTCTCTGCTGTGGGGCTCCTGCCTTGCCTGCTTGACCCAGGCCACTTCCGGTGAGAACGGGCCTTTGGAGCTGGGTCTGCAAAGGCCTTCCTACCCCTTCCTCCTGGGATGAGAGCCCGGCCCCTCTCATCTTGGCCCCTGGGTGGGTCCCCTCCCCGCTGACACATCATGTGGAGCCCCCATGCTGCTCTCAGCCCCCGGGAGTCCTGCCCTCACCTTGAGCGCCTGTTGTTCTCACACCACCTACCGGGGGCCCTGCCAGCCAGCAGTCTGTGCTCAGTCAGGGGACTTGGCTAAACCCTTTTAACTTCCAACAGGCCCCCCAGCCGGCCCCCACTTCCTACTGTCATCTGACAGTGAGGACCTTTCTGTACTGAGGCCTGAGCTTGTCTGAGTTCTTGCTCTCAGGTTTTATGAGGCCTTGTTCACCTGCTCATTTGCAGGATGAGGAGGTTCAGGGAGGGGCAGGAGTTGGCTAGGATTTCCCTCCCCGTCTTCACACCAGGCCCCGTGCACCTGCCTTCCCTCTGAATTCTGCCCTCAGTACCTCCTCTTGTAAAGGATCAAGGGTATGATGCTTATGATGATGAAAACGGGGAGAACTCCAAAGATGATCTTGGTTATGTGGTTGCTGGCTGAGGCCGTGCGCTGCACTGCAGTGGGGACTGCGGTCGGTGGTGCTGCAGAGAGTAAGAGTGAAGCCCTTGTCCAGACCCCGAACTCGGCAGATGCCTCCTCGCCCCCCTCACTCAGTACCCCTACTGTGCAGACAGCTTGCACCCATCACATGGAGGTCTCTGTGATAGGTCCTCAGGCCAGACAGGGGGAAGGGAAGAGCCCAGTCCTCAGGGGGCTCTGACAGCTAATGGGGGAGCAAGGTTTCCAACACCACCGCTCAGTCCTGCTGTGACATCAGAGACGGTGACCTGAGGATGCAGTCCTCAGGAGCTGACAGCAGAGGTGGTATTGACAGATTTCCAGAAGTAGGATTGGTGACATTTGAAAGAAGATTCTGGAAAGAGGGTACAGTGAGAAATAAATCCCAGAAATCAAAAAGATGTCTACAGGTTTGGGGTCAGCAAAAATCCATGTTCAGTCTTCCAAAGGCCTGTGCTGTTAGGAGAAACATCAGGAGTGGAAGAGGAAGGAGGATGACAGAGCTTCACGGGCCACTGCTTTGCCAGGTACAACTCACCGCTGATAGATCACATTCTCAAACACACACACACACACACAAGGGAGTGGGTCCATGTCACCATGAGAGGACGACCACTTTCTCCTACTCTTCTCACTTACCCGAGGTCTTCAACATTTTCTCCCAGCGCACCAAGAAAGCCTGAAGCCAGGCCCAACATTCTCCCATGGAGACCTTCTTGAAGAAGTTCGTCACATCTCTTTCGTTTTCCCATTTCTCCTTCATGCGCCTCCCTTTAGAATGAACCATTGTCCAGGAACCATTCTCCGAATCAAAGAGGAGGCACAGTTGTCCACTGAAGCCAAACTCCCAGGAAGCACTGGTGTGTCCATTGTCTTCATGCCTGCATGTCATCCTGGCCTGCAGGGTGAGAGGGCCTGACCCCACCGAGGAAAAGAAAGAGCTCAGCCTCTGGGCTTGACAGATTCTTAACCCACCTGGGTCCACCTTCCCTGGGCCCAGCTAATCTGGCCCTGGTCTCTCCTGCAACAGCTGCTCTTTCCACTGGACTACTAGGGAAGGACAATATCCAATTTTTTTTTTTTACCCGAAAACAGTGGATGCAGCTGAGCCCCCAGTCTGCTCCTCCTGCATTTGGATTTTCTAACTCACCCTTGTCTGTGTGTTTCTCCGGTGTAATGTCAGGCATCTGCCCCTGGAGCAAGTCTCCAGCGTCTCTGAGTGTGACAGTCTGTGTTTCCCAGGCGCTCATACGTTTCACTTCCTCTCCCAGTGGACTCAGGTACTTGATCTGAGCTCTACCACAGTCATAGGAGAGAAAGACCTTTTCATCAACTTCTCCTCGAACCTCACACCACGGCTGATCATCTCTGGGCCAAGGATTGATGGTGAAAATATAGGAAAGAGAATGAGCGTCTGTGAAGGCAAAACACAGTGAGGGTGAGGTTGGGGAAAAAAAGACCCTGAGGCCCCTTCCCCGAGTTATGTGAGAGCAGAGTAAAGTGCAGGGCGGGCTGAGAGAGCAATGACACCCCACAACACACACCATACAGCCAGTGCCCCTCTTCTCCTTCTGGAGAAGGAGGAGTCCCCTGCCTGGCAAATTTCACACATCCTGGGTGTGTCCCCTTGTCCACCAGGTCCATTCCCAGCATCATAACCTTTGCAGAGACACGTCAGGCTGCTATGCAGGAAAAGCCTAGATGACAGAGGACTGTCAGAATCTAACCCCATGTCCTGTGAGAGATGGGGAGCCTGTACGGATGCTCCTGAGGAAGCAGGATCACAGGAAGAAGGGTAAAGAGGCGATGAGTGAGCACAGAACCCCAAGTTGGAGAAGGAAGAGTTAATAATTACGGGTCACAGGACTTAGCAAGGCTGGGGAGACACTGCTGATCTCCCACTAGGAGGTGTCTCGGAAGCCTGGAGAAAGGCCTGGCCCACATGGCATGAAAGAGAAAGTCCAGAACTTCCGAGGCAGGTGGTAGAGGAGGCTATCCAAGGCTCAGAGAAGTGAATCTGCCAGGGCAGACACAGTATGAAAGGGCAGGAAAGTGTCCAGGTCACCAGGCACCATGGGAAAGCCTGATGGAGTCTATGGAGCCCGAGAGGAAAGCGTGGATGAGAAGCATCTCCAACAGCTCAAGGTTCACTTTTGTGGAAATCAGGGATAGTGGTAGGAGACCGTGTTCCTGTGGGCTTCCAGCAGGAACAGGATGGAAAATGGGGAAAAATCAGATTCCAGGTGGAGTGTTGTATGTCAGGAGCAAAGTTGGTAGAACGGTCAAAGTGATTAGTAAAAGTCGCTAGTCCTGTCTGACTCTTGTGACCCCCATGGACTATATAGAGTCCATGGAATTCTCCAGGCCAGAATACTGCAGTGGGTAGCCTTTCCCTTCTCCAGAGGATCTTCCCAATTCAGGGATCGAACCCAGGTCTCCTGCACTGCAGGCGATTTTTACCAGCTGAGCCACAAGGGAAGCCCGAGAATACTGGAGTGGGTAGCCTATCCCTTCTCCAGTGGATCTCCCCGACCCAGGAATCAAACTGGGGTCTCCTGTGTTGCAGGTGGATTTTTTACCAACTGAGCCATCAGGGAAGCTGAAAGTGATTAGAGAGTCCCAATGCCAGCCCGGGCCTGACTGCAGAGAGTACAGTGCTGGCTCAGAGCACAGGGTGATCTAGAGGCAGAGAGATGGCCAGTGAACCTGGATGCAAACTGCTTGATTGACAGAAAACAAGGAGAGACAAACACAAGACTGGATGATCAGCAGGCTGAAAGCAGCCATGCCCCCCAAACATCCCTACCAAAATTTCCAGAACTGAGCGACTTCTCAGAAGGCATCACCAGAGAAAGAAGCCACGTTCCAGTGAGGAGGGCCCTTTCATCACCACAGCAAGTGCAGAAGTCCTTCCATTCTCTCCCGATGAGCCACATGGTTATTTACTGGGGTAAGTAAGTCCAATACTTTGGCCACCTGACGCAAAGAACTGACTCACTGGAAAAGACCCTGATGCTGGGAAAGATTGAAGGCCAGAGAAGCGGACGACAGAGGATGAGATGGCTGGATGGCATCACCGACACGATGGACATGAGTTTGAGTAAGCTCTGGGAGTTGGTGATGGACAGGGAAGCCTGGCGGGCTGCAGTCCAAGGGGTCACAAAGAGTCGGACATGACTGAGCGACTGAGCTGAGCTGGAACTGCTCCCACGTTCATACGGGAGCCAGCATGTTACTGACGCCACGCACAGGACTATAGCATCATCACGGCCCCCGTGCTGTGAAGTGATGCTCTGAGGACCAGGCAACTAATCGACACCTGTCCCAGGTCCTGCTACCAGTCGTCATCTCTGGGTCCACAGATCCACTCAGGGTCCACTGCACATGTCCTGGACTTCTGACATGAATGGACAGTCTGTGTTAGTAAACTACCATGGGTGAGGGTACCATAGTCGTGAATTCCACATTCATTCTTCTGACCCTGACTCCCCATCCGCTGATAGTATGTGTAAACATCATCATCTCCTGGAGGAAATCATGGAAACGAGTACCAGCCTACAATCTTCCTAGGCCTGCAGAGCTGTGGTCCCTATCTTATCTCCACTGAATTACCACTGAGGTCCTAGGTTTCCTCTAATGATATATATGACACATTTCACGCTTCGCATACCCTAGGTCTCTGCTGCAACTGCTGTCCTGGCACAAAAGCAGTCACAATTGATGAATGATGAGTGTGGCTGGACCTGCTTCTGGGGCAGATGATGCAATAGGACCGGTGACATCATAGCTATTTGTGTTCAGAAAGGTGCTACATGCTGTATGTGGCATTTTACTTGGAGGCTCACAACACAGACTCCTAGTGTCCTGAAGAAAGGATATACCACTTGCAGTGAGAAAGCCCATACCATTCAGTGTGGCTCCTGGTATGGTCCTGGGGCCTGGCAGAGATGAGGCCTCTGGTCATGGAATGTCAGAGTTGCCCAGCATGATCTGGGTTCACCAACCCCTACCCATTAGTTCAGATAGGCCAGCTGTCGAAGGATAGAAGTGATCATGTGGCTTGGCATAACCAGGGCCACAGGGAACAAATAAGATGTACCAGCAGGGGACCTAGGCCTGACACCAGAGTTGATACAGGGCCACTATCCCCTGCTCACACCTGTGACTTCATGCAGTGTCCCCTATGGCTCCTTGAACCAAGGAAGCCAGTCTACAGCAGAGCAGGTGCCTTAGCCCATAACAGCCAGACCCACAGTCCTATCACAGTCCCACCACCAGAAGCTACAAGGCAGGACAGGGTACATTTCTGGTTCATAAACGGACAACTGAGGCAGCTCTTGGATGATTCTCTCCTGGATAGGTCACTCATTACTGGGGTCCGAAACCAGGACGGTGGACAAGTCTGGTTCTCAGTTGATTTACACATTATATTTGGCTCCTGCTGGTCCACAAAGGCGGAAGCTCCTTTTGCACCCAGATACAGATACCAAATTGCCTAAAGAGACCTTGAGATTTACTTTCTTCTGTAGAAAAAAAATCTGTCAACTCCTACCTTAATCAATAACCATTTAGGCTGATGCTGTCCCAATTCCTAGACACTATGAATGTGGGACCAAACGGTAGGCGTGGGGATGCCCAGCCTCACCCTCGAGCCCTGTGTCACACTCTGGGAAACCCTGTTCCCATCCCTCCTAAGTTAGGTCCTGGGGGCCAGGTCGGGGGGTTTTGCTGGGTGAGTTATCAGACAAAGGGATAAGATGCCAGTTGAGAGAGGGCATGTTTAGACTCTTTTCAAGAAACAGGAAGCTGTTGGAGGCCCTGAGCTTCTTGGAACCATGGAAAAATGGGTAACAAATGGTCTAGTAACCAAAAGGGCCCTAGGGCGGCTTAGTGGGAAAGACCCACCCCCCATGGTCTCTGTCTGCCTCTTGTTTGTAGAAAAGTTTTAGTCAGCCAGGCCTCCTGTGAGTCTCAAAATGGTGGTTTAAGAGCTAAGGATTAGAACATGTGAAGATGGAGAAAGAAATACTCCTTAGGCTGGGAAACTGGTAACAATTTAGACTGTGACCAGCCACATAGCAGTGTCATGAAATTCCCAGTTTCCTGAAAGGTAACAAAGACAGGACACAAGCCCCAAGTTGCTTCTACAGGAAGCAGACCCCCAGCACATAAAAACTGCTGGCTGCAAGCACGAAGACCCCCAGACTGGTTGAAACCATAAGCTTGGTGGTGCTCAAACATTCGCCTTGTGCCAACCACCCTGACTGCACACAAGACAGCCACCTGATGCGCTGATGCGCCCTGCAGCAGCCACCTCTGCCCCCTTTCTAACCTGGAAACTTGGAGGTGGTCTGAGGACATTAGGTCAGTATTTTCCCGGGGCTCCTGAGCAAGCCAACTTGTCCTTTTCAACCACTTGTTACCTTCATAGGTGATAGGATCTGGGTCAGAACCAGCTGCAGCTAGTGACAGCCTGAGCCGTCTGGGAGGAGCTTTGACTCCAGGGAGGCGCTGATCAGTGGCTAGGCATTGAGCGCCTTCCTCATGATGCATATGTAATGAAAAAAATAAAAATAAATTGAATTCTTTAATTTTTTCAAGTGTTTTAAAAAAATCCATGTTATACTTAAGCCAGCCTTGAAGATAAGCACAAAATCTGTTTACTTTTTTTTTTTTTCCTACACAACACAACTCAGGCACCCATTCTGTGCATAGGACTGTTCTACTGCTACTGCTAAGTTGCTTCAGTCGTGTCCGACTCTGTGCGACCCCACAGACAGCCGCCCACCAGGCTCCCCCGTCCATGGGATTCTCCAGGCAAGAACACTGGAGTGGGTTGCCATTTCCTTCTCCAATGCATGAAAGTGAAAAGTGAAAGTGAAGTTGCTCAGTCATTTCCGACTCTTCGGGATCCCATGGACTGCAGCCTACCAGCCTCCTCCATCCATGGGATTTTCCAGGCAAGAGGACTGGAGTGGGGTGCCATTGCTGCCGCCGCCTGGGCACCCGTGTCCGCTCTGAGTTTATAACTTACCGCCGGGAAAGAGCGCTGGTCCTTTAAGGGCCGGGAGATGGAGGGACCAGAAGGGTCTCTGTTGCACAGGTCGGGGCGGGAGGGTGTGCTTTTCGGGGTGGGTCTGGGTCCCTTCTCCCCGAGAAGGCCGACTGGTCCCAAACCGCCCGGCTCCAGGGCTCCCACTTCCCAGGGGCGGGCTGGACCCTTTGGGGGCTTTCACCGCATTTCCTGCCGCGTCAAGGCCGCCCTCTTCTCCCAGCGTCACCTCCCAAACTCCCCGCATTACTACTTCACCCAAGGCACCCCTGTTCTGTCCCGGAGAGCCGGCAAGAAGCCGGGAGAGCCTCCGAGGAGCAAAGGGGCCGAGGGAAACGAAAGAGGAGGGGGCGGCGGCGACACCATGCAAGAAGTTTCGCGAACCCCCGCGGACACCACCCCCATCCATTCTCCCGGTCAGAACCCATCCAACCTCCTCGCGTTCCCCCGCAGGTTCATCCCCGAACTCACCGCTGGGCCTCCCGCTGAACAAGACAATCAGAAGCAAAACGAAGAAGCCAAGACTGCTCTTGGAGCCACGCATCTCTCCCTTTGCCACTTGGATCTCAATTTTGCAGAAGTGCGAGGCTGCTAAGTCGGAAACCGATCCTCTTCCGCTAGCCGTCAGCTGAGATCTGGACCTCCGCCCCTGCGCTGACTGCCTGGGCGATCCCTCCGCCGACAGGCCCCGCCCAGGAGGCTTCGCGCCAGGGTCTGGGCNCACTTTCAAAATAATTCTGCTGATTGACAAAGTATCCAAGAATCTGATGGAGAAGTACAAGGAGATTCATGTTATTTTCATGGCTGCCAACACAACATCCATTCCGAAGCACGTGGATCATTGTGTAATTATGATGTTCAACTCATAGCATTTAGGAAGTACATTATAGGCTATAGCTGCATAGACAGTTATTCCTCTGTTGGATCTGGACAAAGTCAACTGAAAAATTTCTGCACTGACTTCGTTTTTTTGAAAAAACGTATTGTCTTTTAAAAAACCATTCACTAATTAATTTTTTTGGTTGCATCGGTCATAATTGAGGCATGCAGAGTCTTTGTTGGGTCGTGCAGGATCCTTCATTGCAGCACACAGACTCTCTAGTGTTGTTGCCTGGGCTCAGGAGTTGCGACACATGGGCTTAGTTGTTTGGCAACATGTGAGATCTTAGGTATCTGAACAGGTAGTTTTCTGAACAAGTACCAAGCCATCATTCCTTGCATTGGAAGGTAGATTCTTCACCAGTGGGCCACCAGGGAAGTCCCTTTACCTTGGATTCATGATTATAGATTCCGCTGAAAACAGTGAATCGTGGGAATAGGTTGAAATATCAACATTAATGTGAGTATGGGAGAAGTCGATTTCTACCTTCACAGATGACTTTGAGGGGTCCAAGAATTCACTGGAGAAAGTAAGTGCAGATGTAGTGCAAATAACAAGGAAGCTAGAGTTAGAAGTGGAGCCTGAAGATGTGGCTGAATTGCTGCAACTGCATCATAAAGCTGAAATGAATGAGAGTTCATTCTTATGCATGAGCAAAGAAAGTGGTTTGTTGAGACAGAAACTGCTCTTGGTGAAGAAGCTATGAAGTTTATGGAAATGACAACAAAGTATTTAGAATGTAACATAAACTTAGTTGAAAATAGCAGCATCAGACTGCAGAGGATTAACTCCAATTTTCAAAGAATTTCTACTGTGGCTAAAAACACTGTTAAAGGGCACTGCATGCTCCAAAGAAATATGTGAAAGGAAGAGTCAAAGGATGTGGCAAACCTCACTGTTGTCTTCTTTTCAGATATTGCCCTACCCACCCCAACCTTCAGCGACCGTCAGTCCTGATCAGTCAGCAGACATAGACACTGAGACAAGACCCTCCACCAGCAAAAAGATTTTGACTTGTGAAGACAGAGATGATGCTCAAACTACTTTATTTTAGAAACAAAGTGTTGTTAATTAAATTCTGTGTATTATTTATTTAGTTGTAAAGCTATTGCACACTTAACAGATGTCAGTCAGTGTCAATTAACTATATACAAAGTGGGAAATGAAAAATTTGTGTGATTCACTTTATTATGATATTCAATTTATTGCCCTGGTCTGGAACACAGCCTCGACTAGCTCTGAGGTTTTGCTGTATCTTCATGGCTTTTGGCCTATATTTTCCATCTGGAACTAACATTGGGTTGGTTGTGTAGTAAGATGGACAAACGATCTACTGTTGAGATACAGTGAAATATACATCTCAAGACAGGATTCAGTTTTACTCCTACAGACAATGTACGAGAACTCCTGTTATTGCATTTCCTGTACCACTTGATCCAGATTTATCTTAAAGGCTGTCAGTTATATGAATATATGAGGCTATCCCAGCAATTTTTTTTCAGGTTGATTATTCAGGATATGTTCAATCTTTTCACAGGTTTACAGTTCTATGAAGACCTGCATGACCTTCTAGAACTAACACCAAAAGAGATGTCCTTTTCATCATAGGGAATTGGAATGAAAAAGTAGGAAGTCAAGAGATTCCTGGAGTAACAGGAAAGTTTGGCCTTGGAGTATAAAATGAAGGCAGGAAAAGGCTCTTTCAGTTTTGTCAAGAGTACACACTAGACATAGCAAAAACACTCTTCCAACAAAACAAGAGAAGACTCTACACATGGACATTACCAGATGGTCAGTACTGGAATCGGACAGATTATATTCCTTGTAGCCAAAGGTGGAGAACCTCTATACAGTCAGCAAAAGCAAGACCAGGAGCTGACTGTGGCTTAGATCATGAGCTCCTTATTGAAAAATTCAGGCTTAAATTGAAGAAAGTAGGAAACACCACTAGGCCATTCAGCTATGACCTAAATCAAATCTCTTGTATTATCCAGTGGAAGTGACAAATAGATTTAAGGGATTATATGTGGTACACAGAGTTCCTAAAGAACTATGGATGGAGGTTCATGACATTTTACAGCAGGTGCTGACCAAAACCATCCCCAAGAAAAAGAAATGCAAGAAGACAATGTCGTTTCTGAGGAGGCCTTACAAATAGCTGAGAAAAGAAGAGACGTGAAAAGCAAAGGAGAGAAGGAAAGATCTCTCCATCTGAATGCAGAATTCCCAAGAGTAGCAAGGAGAGGCAAGAAAGGCTTCCTAGATGATCAGTGCAAATAGAGGAAAACAAAAACAAACAAACAAACAAACAAAAAACAGAAAGGGAAAGCCTAGAGATCTGTTCAAGAAAATTTGAGATACCATGGGAACATTTCATGCCAAGATGGGCTCAGTAAAGGACAAATCAAAAGGACCTAAGAGAAGCAGATGAGATGAAGAAAGGGTGACAAAAGCAGACAGAAGTGTACAAAAAAGGTCTTAATGACCTGGATAACCACGATGGTGTGGTCACTCATTTAGAGCTAGGTATCTTGGAGTGTGAAGTCAAGAGGGCCTTAAGAAGAATTACTAAGAAAATAGCTAGTGGAGGTGATGGAATTCCAGCTGAGCAATTTAAAATCCTAAACGGAGATACTCTCTAAGATGGTGGAGCAATGGGACGGGGAGAGAACTTTCTCCCCCACAAATTCATTGAAAGGGCATTTGAACGCTGAGTAAATTCCACAGAACAACTTCTAAATGCTGGGAGAGGACATCAGGCACCCAGAAAGGCAGCTCATTGTCTTCGAAAGGAGATAGGGAAAAGACTATAAAAGATAAAGAGAGAGACAAAAGAGGGAGGGACGGAGATCCATCCCGGGAAGGGAGTCTTAAAAAAGAGAGAAGTTTCCAAACACCAGGAAACACTCTCACGGGCAAATCTGTGGTGAGCCTTGGAACTTCAGTGGGCAACATAACCAGGCGGAAAAATAAATAATTAAAAGCCACATATTACATGCCTAAGGCAACTCCCAGCGGAGAAGCCGTGCAGTCACTTGCGTCTGCCACTAGCAAGCAGGGGCTGGGCAGGGAGGCGCCGGCTGCATTGCTTCGAGTAAGGACTGGGCCTGAATGCCCTGAGGGCAATCTGAGGGAACTAACTTGAGGTAGCAAATCAGACTGTGGGATAGCTATCCTGAGAAAAGCCCTAACCTAAAACACTACCAGGCCCACTCACAGAACAAAGGGCTGAGCAGAGCTAGCCGGCTGCGGATGGGTCCATTCCCCGCTGGAGACAGGCAGGTGAGGGTGCCAGAGCCGGAAGAGGGCAATCACGGCCCCAAAGAGGCATCATCTACCAAACTGCAAGCAGGCTTCGTTGCCAACCAAGACTCCTTGGGATCCTGGACGGTTGACATCTGCGGGAGGGTCGCAGCCAGAGATCAGCTCTCCAGAGGAGACAAAGGCACACCTGAGAAGGCGCGCCTGTTGTACACCCAGAAAACCGAGCGGCTAGGCCGGGGGAGGCGATAAGTAGCAGCCCGCCAAGCACCTGGTCACTTGAGCTGCTCGGACCGGGAAGGGCACAAAATGCAGGCCCAATCAAGCCTGCGCCTTTGTGGAGTACCCGAGAACCTGAACCTGAGCGGCTTTTACCTGGGAAGTGCACTCAACCCAGGACTGGCCTCAGACAGTTCCTGGCACAGCAACCTAGAGCCTGAGCAGTGTAGACTGGGAAAGCTCACAGGCCATGAGCGGGGGCAAACCCAGTGTGACCCAGACACTGGGAGCACTCCCCACAGATGCCAGTGATATCTGTTTGCCATGTTCCTCCCTCCCCATAGCACACTGAACAAGTGAGCCTGAAAAAAAGTGACCACCACTGCCCCCTTGTGTCAGGGTGGAAATTAGACACTGTAGAGGCCAGCAAACAAGCTAAAATAAACAGAGGGAACCGCATTGGAAGTGACAGTTGCAATAGATTAAAACCCTGTAGTTAGCACCAACTACATAGGAATGGGCTTATAGATCTTGAGAAGTGTAAGCCGGATCAAGGAACTATCTGAAAATGAACTGACCCCACACTGTCCACAACAACACCAGAGAAAGTCCTAAATATATTTTTACTATTATCATTTTTTAAATTAAAAGAAATTTTTTTTAACTCTTCTGCTGCTGCTGCTGCTGTCACTTCAGTCGTGTCCGACTCTGTGTGACCCCTAGATGGCAGCCCACCATGCTCCCCTGTCCCTGGGATTCTCCAGGCAAGAACATTGGAGTGGGTTGCCATTTCCTTCTTCAATGCATGAAAGTGAAAAGTGAAAGAGAAGTTGCTCAGTCGTGTCTGACTCTATTACTCCTTTAATTTTCATTTTTATAACCTACTATTACTTTGCAAAAAAAAGACCCCATTTTTAAAGAAAACATATATATATATATTTTATAACTTTTGTGACTTTGTTCTTTTCTTTAATATTGTATTTTTGAGAATCTAACCTCTACTTTCGATTTTTAATCTTTACTTTTGGTATTTGTTATCAATTTTGTACTTTTAAGAACCCAATCTTCAGTACCCATTTTTACTTGGGAGCGAGATTACTGGCTGGATTGCTCTCCCCCCTTTGGATTCTCCTTTTTCTCCACCAGGTCGTCTGTATCTCCTCCCTCCCCCTTCTCTTCTCTATCCAACCCTGTGAATCTCTTTGTGTGTTCTGGGCTGTGGAGAACACTTAGGGAACTGATTTTTAGCTGGATCTGTCTCTCTCCTTTTGATTCCCTCTTTTATCCTCCTGGCCACCTCTGTCTCCTTCCTCCCTCTTCTCTTCTCTGTGTAACTCCGTGAACATCTCTGAGGGATCCAGACTGTGGAGAGCCCATAGGGAAGTGTTTACTGGCTAGCTTGCTCTCTCCCCTTTTTATTCCCCCTCTTCTCCTCCTGGTCACCTCTTTCTCCCTTCTCCCTCTTCTCTTCTCCATGTAACTCTGTGTACCTCTCCAGGTGTCCCTCACTGTGGGAAACTTTTCACCATCAACCTAGATGTTTTATCATCCATGCTGTATAGATGAAGAAGTCTTGAGGCTACTGTAAGAATATGACTGAAAATCAGAGGCAGAAGGCTTAAGTCCAAATCATGAAAACACCAGAGAACTCCTGACTCCAGGGAACATTAATCGATAGGAGCTCATCAAACGCCTCCATACCTACACTGAAACCAAGCACCACTCAAAGACCAACAAGTTCCAGAGAAAGACATACCATGCAAATTCTCCAGCAACACAGGAACATAGCCCTGAGCTTCAATATACAGGCTGCCCAAAGTCACACCAAACCCATAGACATCTCAAAACTCACTACTGGACACTTCACTGCACTCCAGAGAGAAGAAATCCAGCTCCACTTACCAGAACACCGACACAAGCTTCCCTAACCAGGAAACCTTGACAAGCCACATGTCCAACCCCACCCACAGCGAGAAACGTCCACAATAAAGAGGAACCACAAACTGCCAGAATATGGAAAGGCCACCCCAAACACAGCGATATAAACAGGATGAAAGGGCAGAGAAATACCCAGCAGGTAAAGGAACAAGATAAATGCCCACCAAACCAAACAAAAGAGGAAGAGATAGGGAATATACTTGATAAAGAATTTCGAATAATGACAGTGAAAATGATCCAAAATCTTGAAAACAAAATGGAGTTGCAGATAAATAGGCTGGAGACAAGGATTGAGAAGATGCAAGAAATGTTTAACAAGGACCTAGAAGTAATAAAAAAGAGTCAATATATAATGAATAATGCAATAAATGAGCTCAAAAACACTCTGGAGGGAACCAACGGTAGAATAATGGAGGCAGAAGACAGGATTAGTGAGGTAGAAGATAGAATGGTAGAAATAAAGGAAACAGAGAGGAAAAAAGAAAAAAGAATTAAAAGAAATGAGAACAACCTCAGAGACCTCTGGGGCAATGTTAAGCACCCCAACATTCGAATCATAGGAGTCTCAGAAGAAGAAGACAAAAAGAAAGGCCATGAGAAAATCCTTGAGGAGATAATAGTTGAAAACTTCCCTAAAATGGGGAAGGAAATAGTCACCCAAGTGCAAGAAACCCAGAGAGTCCCAAACAGGATAAACCCAAGGCAAAACACCCCAAGACACATATTAATCAAATTAACAAAGATCAAACACAAAGAACAAATATTAAAAGCAGCAAGGGAAAAACAACAAATAACACATAAGGGGATTCCCATAACGATAACAGCTGATCTTTCAATAGAAACTCTTCAGGCCAGAAGGGAATGGCAGGACATACTTAAAGTGATCAAAGAAAATAACCCACAGCCCAGATTACTGTACCCAGCAAGGATCTCATTCAAACATGAAGGAGAAATCAAAAGCTTTACAGACAAGCAAAAGCTGAGAGAATTCAGCACCACCAAACCAGCTCTCCAACAAATGCTAAAGGATCTTCTCTAGACAGGAAACACAGAAAGGGTGTATAAACTTGAACCCAAAACACTAAAGTAAATGGCAACAGAATCATACTTATCAATAATTACCTTAAATGTAAAGGGGTTGAATGCCCCAACCAAAAGACAAAGACTGGCTGAATGGATACAAAAACAAGACCCCTATATTTGGTGTCTACAAGAAACCCACCTCAAAACAAGGGACACATACAGACTGAAAGTGAAGGGCTGGAGAAAGATATTCCATGCAAATAGTGACCAAAAGAAAGCAGGAGGAGCAACCCTCATATCAGATAAAATAGACTTTAAAACAAAGGCTGTGAAAAGAGACAAAGAAGGACACTACATAATGATCAAAGGATCAATCCAAGAAGAAGATATAACAATTATAAATATATATGCACCCAACATCAGTTCAGTACAGTTCAGTCGCTCAGTCGTGTCCGACTCTTTGCGACCCCATGAATCGCAGCACACCAGGCCTCCCTGTCCATCACCAACTCCCAGAGTTCACTCAGACTCACGTCCATCGAGTCCGTGATGCCATCCAGCCATCTCATTCTCTGTTGTCCCCTTCTCCCCCTGCCCCCAATCCCTCCCAGCATCAGAGTCTTTTCCAATGAGGACCAGAAAATATGTAAGACAAATGCTAACAAGTATGAAAGGGGAAATTAATAATAACACAATAATAGTGGGAGACTTTAATCCCAACTCACGCCTATGGATAGATCAACTAAACAGAAAATTAACAAGGAAACACAAACTTTAAATGATACAATAGACCAGTTAGACCTAATTGATATCTATAGGACATTTCACCCCAAAACAATCAATTTCACCTTTTTCTCAAGTGCACATGGAACCTTCTCCAGGATAGACCACATCTTGGGCCATAAATCTAGCCTTGGTCAATTCAAATAAATTGAAATCATTCCAAGCATCTTTTCTGACCACAATGGAGTAAGATTAGATGTCAATTACAGGAGAAAAGTAATGCTCAAAATTCTCCAAGCCAGGCTTCAGCAATATGTGAACCGTGAACTTCCAGATGTTCAAGCTGGTTTTAGAAAAGGCAGAGGAACCAGAGATCAAATTGCCAACATCCACTGCATCATCGAAAAAGCAAGAGAGTTCCAGAAAAACATCTATTTCTGCTTTATTGACTATGCCAAAGTCTGACTGTGTGGGTCACAATAAACTGTGGAAAATTCTGAAAGAGATGGGAGTACCAGACTCCCTGACCTGCCTCTTGAGAAATCTGTATGCAGGTCAGGAAGCAACAGTTAGAACTGGACATGGAACAACAGACAGAGGTTCCAAATAGGAAAAGGAGTACGTCAAGGCTGTATATTGTCACCCTGCTTATTTAACTTCTATGCAGAGGACATCATGAGAAATGCTGGGCAGGAAGAAGCACAAGCTGGAATCAAGAGTGCTGGGAGAAATATCAATCACTTCAGATATGCAGATGACACCACCCTTATGGCAGAAAGTGAGGAGGAACTAAAAAGCCTCTTGATGAAAGTGAAAGTGGAGAGTGAAAAAGTTGGCTCATAGCTCAACATTCAGAAAACAAAGATCATGGCATCTGGTGATGGTTTCCCATCACTTCATGGGAAATAGATGGGGAAACAGTGGAAACAGTGTCAGACTTTATTTTTTGGGACTCCAAACTCACTGCAGATGGTGATTGCAGCCATGAAATTAAAAGATGCTTACTCCTTGGAAGAAAAGTTATGATCAACCTAGATAGCATATTGAAAAGCAGAGACATGACTTTGCCAACAGAGGTCTGTCTATGGTTTTTCCAGTGGTCATGTATTGATGCATTTGAACTGTGGTGTTGGAGAAGACTCTTGAGAGTCCCTTGGACTGCAAGGAGAGCCAACCAGTCCATTCTGAAGGAGATCAGCCCTGGGATTTCTTTGGAGGGAATGATGCTGAAGCTGAAACTCCAGTACTCTGGCCACCTCATGCGAAGAGTTGACTCATTGGAAAAGACTCTGATGCTGGGAGGGATTGGGTGCAGGAGGAGGAGTGAAGTGAAGTCCCATGAAGTGATGGGACCAGATGCCATGATCTTTATTTTCTGAATGTTGGGTTTAAGCCAGCTTTTTTACTCTTCTCTTTCACTTTCATCAAGAAGCTCTTTTGTTCCTCTTTGATTTCTACTGTAACAGTGCTGCTATCTGTGTATCTGAGGTTATTGATATTTCTCCTGACAGTCTTGATTCCAGCTTATGCTTCATCCAGCCCAGCATGTAGCGTGATGTACTCTGCATATAAGTTAGATAAGCAGGGTGACAATATATAGCTTTGATGTACTCCTTTCCCAATTTGGAACCAGTCTGTTGTTCCATGTCTGGTTCTAACTGCTGCTTCTTGACCTGCATACAGATTTCTCAGGATTGAGGTCAGGTTGTCTGGTATTCCCATCTCTTTAAGAATTTAGCAGAGTTTGTTTTGATCCACACGGTCAAAATAATGGGTGAGAACCATCATAGAAAATGACTCTGTGTTCCCTCCACCCTTCCACAAGGTGAGTGCACCATGAGAAGACAACCCTCTGTGAACCAGACATCTTCTAGTGCCTTGATCTTGGACTTGCCAGATTCCAGAACCATCGGGAAAACTTTCCTGTTGTTTGTAAACCACCCAGTGTATGGTTACTTGCTATAGCAATCCCATGGGACTAAGACAAGGAGTAAGGGAGCTCTCGAAAGCCTGGTGTCTAAGACACAGGGTTCAAGTCCCCTGAAAGGCAGGACAGTCAGAGGGGACCCCAGACTTAGTGTCTTTCCACCCTTCCCGCATCCTCACTGGTGTCTCCATTTAACCCCTGATGTTCTGCAGACACTGTGGCTGAGGACTTCCCCAGGGTACATGTGGATGCCAGTACAGTAGCCCTAACACGCATTGGGGAGAGGAATCAGCTACATGGAAAGGAGAGTGCCAAGGGCAGGACATGCTAAAAAAAAATGTGACCCTGTTTGTGTCCCGCAGTTAACAACCTAGCTGAAAAAACGAACCATCCCGTAGAAGGTAGTGGTAAGTATTAGGGTGACCTCTTCAGGACAGCAAGGAGGTGGGCATTGGCTCTAGGGTTTCCTGGATGGAGGCCAAGGGGTGGTGAGGGAGGGGTGAGGTGGAACCTGGTTGGATTGGCGAGGGAAAGGGAGAGGGAGGGGGAGGGCAGGGGGAGGGAGGGTAGGTTGTATTTAAAAGCTGCTGGGGAGTAGTCTCCAAGGTCACAGCTCAGGCTCCCAAGTCCCCACTTTTCTGTCGAAGCTGCTCCTGCTCCCTCTGGACAGAGTCCAGGACACATGCGCTGTGAGTGTCTAAGGGTAAGTCTGGGGGTCTTGCCATGCAGGCTCCTGGCTTCCCACCTGAGCTGCTGGAGAGATCTGGGAACACCTGTGATGAGCATAAGAGATGAGGGAACGTGGGGAGAAGGGCGAGGTGGGGAGGAAGGAGTTGGGGGACAGTGAGGGGTCTGGGCCTGGAGAGCTGGGAGGGGCATGGTGGAGAGGGTTGGGTCCCCTCCTCCACCTGTTGTGCCCCCCACAGGAGTCCCTCCCCCTGAGCTTAGTAGGCAGGAGGGGATTGAAGGGAATCCTATTGCTCAGAGGCTCCAAAGTGAAAGTCACTCAGTCGGGTCCAATTATACAGTCCATGGAATTCTCCAGGCCAGAATACTGGAGTGGGTAGCCTTTTCCTTCTCCAGGGGATCCTCCTGACCCAGGAGTCGAACCGGGGTCTCCTGCATTGATGGCGGATTCTTTACCAACTGAGCTATCAGGGAAGCCCCAGGCTGACTAGAAACTGAGGACGGGAACGCAGTTCAGCCCCTGGGCCCGGGGAAGGCGTCAGCTGGTGAAGGCAGGTGACCCCAGATGACATTGGTCACAAGGCAGATATTCCTGTGTGTTGTTTCAAGCTTAAAAAAGAAAGTAAATGATAGGGGGTATCAGCTTCTTCCCTCTCCCTGCCAGTTTTTGTTTCCCTTGGAACCTCGGGGTCCAGGCCAAGAAAAAGGAGAACGTGGGGAGCTGGTCACCACTGAGGCCTCTTCAGCAACAGTCCTGACACACTGCTCACCCCACACTCTCCATGCACACCTGTCTTCCCACACTTCAGCCCCCACAGGTACACACACAAGCCCCCTCACCGTCCACACTGCCCTCCATCACCGACAGCCCAGCCTGACTCTCCAGCCTCCCACACAGACCCTCACATACACGTGTTCCCCACACAGGCTCCATGCTTCTCACTTATACTGCTTCCACCCTTGTGCACGTCACCCTTCCTGAAATTTTCCATGCAGGTCTCCTCACACCCCCTTCCCCCTGGGCACACCCCATCCCCCACGCCCACACACTTTATTTCACACACAAGTGCCTGCTTGCCTGCCCCACTGGCTCTCCACCTTCTGCAAAGTCACACCGTGTTCTCTTCCCACAGGGACCCTGGCTTCCTCACACTGTCTGTACACACTGTTTCACACAAATGCCACACAGAAAGCTCCCATCTACTTCCACTGGCATCCAGAAACTTCCCCCTCACAGCCATTTTCCTTCACTTTCTCTCCTCTCTGGGTCTCCCAGGGCACCCCACTCTAGGCCCTCTGCATACGAATACTGTCCACTCCCCTTCTATCCCAGGCTCACCTTTCCACAGTCACACACACACACACACACACACACACACACACACACCAAGGCTCCCAATATTCTCACACAGTAGTTGTGGCCACTCCCCACACATCTAACACACTCTTTCCAGCATTCCCTCACTCTCTTCACATTCACCTTTCTATCACAAATTAGTGTCACTGCCCTACACACACCTAAGTAGGAAATGGCAACCCACTGCAGTATTCTTGCCGGGAGAATCCCATGGACAGATGAGCCTGGAGGGCTACAGGGTCAGTTCAGTTCAGTTACTCAGTCATGTCCGACTCTTTGCGACTTCATGAATTGCAGCACTCCAGGCCTCCCTGTCCATCACCAACTCCCAGAGTTCACTCAGACTCACGTCCATCGAGTCAGTGATGCCATCCAGCCATCTCATCCTCGGTCGTCCCCTTCTCCTCCTGCCCCCAATTCCTCCCAGCATCAGAGTCTTTTCCAATGAGTCAACACCTAGCATGAGGTGGCCAAAGTACTGGAGCTTCAGCTTTAGCATCATTCCTTCCAAAGCAATCCCAGGGCTGATCTCCTTCAGAATGAACTGGTTGGATCTCTTTGCAGTCTAAGGGACTCTCAAGAGTCTTCTCCAACACCACAGTTCAAAAGCATCAATTCTTCGGCGCTCAGCCTTCTTCACAGTCCAACTCTCACATCCATACATGACTACTGGAAAAACCATAGCCTTGACTAGACAGACCTTAGTCGGCAAAGTATTGTCTCTGCTTTTGAATATGCTATCTAGTTTGGTCATAACTTTTCTTCCAAGGAGTAAGCGTCTTTGAATTTCATGGCTGCAGTCACCATCTGCAGTGATTTTGGAGCCCCCCAAAATAAAGTCTGACACTGTTTCCACTGTTTCCCCATCTATTTCCCATCAAGTGATGGGACCAGATGCCATGATCTTTGTTTTCTGAATGTTGAGCTTTAAGCCAACTTTTTCACTCTCCTCTTTTACTTTCATCAAGAGGCTTTTTAGTTCCTCTTCACTTTCTGCCATAAGAGTGGTGTCATCTGCATATCTGAGGTTATTGATATTTCTCCTGGCAATCTTGATTCCAGCTTGTGTTTCTTCCAGTCCAGCGTTTCTCCTGATGTACTCTGCATAGACGTTAAATAAGCTACAGGGTACAGGGTCACAAAGAGGCAGACAGGACCGAGCAACTAAGACAGTCACTCCTCTCTTCTGCCCTCCTCCTCTCACGTATACCCTCTCTCTGTGTCTCTCTCTGTCTCACACACACACAGTCACACTGACGAGTTCTTCCCAAGATACTGGGCCTTCCAGTTGCCACAAAGCCACACACAGCTCAGCGTGGTTCTGGGAAGGGGCTGGCTGCCAGGACTCTGCCCCAGGGCCGAGCAGGAATTTAGGTCTCCTTTTTAATGCCCCAGCCCCATATCTGAAACTCTTCAGCAAACGTGCTCCAACTGGCATACAGCCCCAAACCCCCACGAACAGTCACCTTCATGCATTAACCTGAAATGAATGCTTGTGTGTGGTGCTGAGTAGGATCCTCTTTTAGCCACAGGATTAGCCAGCTCTCCCGCTGCCATGTGGTCATCAGTGTGCCCTCCACTGGCATTTCTTTCCTTGTCTACCAGGTGTCACGTTTCTAGACGCCCCTGGCTCTGTTTCTTGGCTCTTTTCTAAAACTGCTCTCCTGCCTTCCTTCTTGCTTACCAGTTCCCTTTGTGCTGGGAATGCAGCCTAAGCCCCCGCAAGCTGGTTGGGACAGTGAAGTCTTCGTGAAAATGACCACAAACTCTATGGCTTGAAACAACCAAAATTTATTCTTTCAAGATGGTGAGGGCTAGAAGTCTGAAACCAAGCTGTCAGCAGGGCCCTCTCTGAAGGCTCTCAGGGAGGCTCCATCTTTTCTCTTCCTGACTACTGGTGGTTGCAGGGAGAAGGAAATGGCAACCCACTTCAGTATTCTTGCTTGGACAATCCCCATGGACAGAGGAACCCGGTGAGCTGCAGTCCAGGGGGTCGCAAAGAGTCAGACACGACTGAGGTACTATGCACAGCACTGGTGGTTGCCAGAAACACTTGGCGTTGCGTAGCTCCAGTGTCTACTTCTGTCCTTCCATGACACTCATGTGTCTTGTTTTCCTATATCCATCTCTGCCGGGGTCTAGCCCCGGTGGATCCAGGGTAATTTGAAGCAGGGATGGAGTAGGCGAGGAAAAACTTATTTATTTAGAAACATAAAAAGAGATTAGGAAGAAATAGTATAGTAGGAAAATTTAGTGGAGAAAAGAGGCTGAATAACTTGGTTTACGTGGAGAACTAATAAAACCTCAGGACAAGAGGTTTGCACCATCTACATTAGGCCACCGGTGCCCGTTTGAATAGCAGAGGGTGCCCCGCTTTGGGCTCCCTCTCTCCCTTAGAAGCCAGGGCAAGTAAGTAGACATGGAGAGCCTTCACGCCTCAGATGGGAATTCAGCCAGAAAATAGAGTAAAGAAGACACAGGGGAAACCAGTCTTTCCAGTGACTGGCCCCTCCTCTATTGTCCGGAAAGGCCTTTTATACTTTTGATTGTACATAGAGATCAATGGATAATACAAAATTATGCAGCATCAGCAGCCCTGACTCTTATCGAGACCAGGCTTTCTCTCTGCATACCTAGTTGTATACACAAGTCTTAGGTGATTTGCATCATCTTCTGGCCAGAAGGCCAATTAACATTTTACAGCCCTTTTCTGATAAGGGTTTGCCAACCAGAAGACTTATTTGCCTTAATAGTGTTGTTCTTCCCAAAGTCTGGTGCCACTCTCAGAAAGCACTAAATAAATTTACATTCTTACATAGCAAGGACACAACAATTTATAACAATGAAAGAAGTACAGGGATTTATAACAAAGAGAAAAGTAATTAACTCAAAAGTCTAGTGTTGCTAGCATTAAACTACTATATGCCTTTTTCTATATCCCAATTACATTGATTAATATCCTTCAGGTCCCTAAAAGATAAAGAATATGGAGGCCTGGCAGCAGTCATTGACTCAACAGTGAAACCCGTCACCAATATAATTTTTAGCTCTTTAGAAAAGGCTCTGTATCTTTAGATGCTTTAAGCTTTGTGTCTCTCACAGTTGGGGGCCGTAAACAATCACAAGTTGTAAAAGTCCCGGCAGACTGGCCAGGTAAGTTAGAAAGCCATCAGAGGGGTTTAAACCGAGACGTTCTTTTTATATGCAGGAGACTGTTAACTGGAGCCCTAAGTTAATTCCTTTTAGAGGAAGGTGATCAGGGATGGCCCCCTGATATGTCAGAAGAGTGGAAAGCACAGTATAATAAGGCAGGCAGATTTTGGTTTTGGGGGTAGATGTTCAGGAAAACCCAGGGGGAACCCCTGAAGCCAGATCACGCCTTTGTGTATGTCTGGCTTCCTTTCTCATGACCCTTGCCACAGGCAGGATTCCTCACACTGGCTCCCGGCACATCTCTTCTTCTTCTTGTCTACATTTCTTTAAAGGCGTGCCTCCTGGTAAAGGCACTAGTCTTTGGATTAGAGCCCAGCCTAATCTACGCTGACCTCACCTTGGTTGGATTACATCTGTACACACCCTATTTCCAGGTGAGGTCTCCTTCACCTAATGGTAGGACTTCACCACATTTGGGCCCCTAAAATAAAGAGTTTCAATAAACATTCATGTGATTCTCATTGGGCAAAAAAGGTACAGTGTATAATTGAATTCTCCGCATCACTGAATATATTCCTGACAGGAGAAAACTTCAAGTTTGTCTAGACATTAGTGAAAACTGAAAGGTTAGAATTTTTTCCGATGTTGTCTTCTGCTCGTCCTGGTATGAATGTATGAGCTCAAACATCCTCTGTGTTTGAGCACTGTTTTTAGGTGTTTCTGAGGTCAGCAGTGTTCTCTGTTAGCCAGTTCAGTGCAGTCGCCCTTTCTAAGTGGGAAATATTCATCCAAGAGCTAATTCTCTACAGTTTTGTTGTGCATGAGCTGGTTTAGAGCACCTGATAAGGGTCCATCTAGGTTGTGGATAGTCCTTTAAATAATATCTTTTCCAGAATGCGTAATTTCCAGGTTGCAAGTCATGGAACATCTAATCTTCATCCATAAATTATTGAGACATGATTTAGAAGCAAGCTTAGAATGTCTTTTTAATAATTCGATTAGGGGCTTCCCTGGTGGCTCATTGGTAACGAAGCTGCCTGCCACTGCAGGAGACGCGAGTTCAGTCCCTGTCCGGGAAGATCCCACGTGCTGCGAAACAACCAAGCTCATGGGCCACAAATACTGAGGCTGTGCTCTGGAGCCTGGGAGCCTCAACTACTGAGCCTGTGTGCCCCGACTGCCGAAGCCCCAGCCTAGAGCCTGCGCTCTGCCACAAGAAAAGCCATCACAGTGAGCGGCTCTTGCACCGTAACTAGAGAGCAGCAAGGAGAGAAAGCCCACACACAGCAGTGAAGACCCAGCACGGCCAAAAATAAACAAATCTTAAAAGATAATTCAGTTAAACTGCACAATAATGTAACAGAATGAATAGGAGTACCACAGCGTATATATTCTTTTGTGTCCAGCACTTGCCTCTCAAATCCTTTTTATGAGGCATCTATGTTTTTACTGCAGTAATTTAGTCTTTATTTATTGCGTTCTAGTGTTCCAGTTCTGGCTATATCACACTTTATCCTTTCTTCTGTCCTGGATACATTTTTACGCGTTAACATGTTAGTATGTTAATATATATATTAATCTACATGATAATTCAACTGGTAGCCTCATACTTTTGTGTCATGCCATCTAGGCAGTTAGCACTTGACTGTGGTTTCTGCACATGTATTAATCTGCTAGGTCTCTAAAGAAAAGCTGTTTTTCTATACTCAGAACACCAAATATGACACCAAAATGTGGGTTTTAGGAACTCTGCTCCAGGAACCAGGACTCTGACCAAACGTATACTTCCTATTGTATCACAACACAGACTATAACCACACACCACCGACTGAGTGGTTTCAACCAGTCTTCCTGGAGGTGAGGATTTTATCACATGAATTAAAAACATTCAGCCCATAAAAGCATGCGGTAACTTAACTATACATGAAAGTGAGTGTGAACACATAAATTATGTCTCATTAAATCACAGAAGTATATCCCTAATGCATTATCTTCTTGACAGAATTTAAAAAATGCCAACCCTGCCCCCTGTCCCAGTTCCACCCCACATGAAGGCAAGTCTATGGAAAGAATAGAATTGGAAGTCTTAACTGATTGTGAGCAAATATTTGACTTTTGCAAATCCTCAAAATGACCAAGTCAATACATCTGAAGGGCCCATCAACAGCCGTGGAAAGTGAAGGAATTCTTAAGCATAAGCTTCTTTCGCTTCTTGTTCAACCCCACTCTGAGTAGAAGGTAGTATATTAGATCAACAGCCAGACTGTTATCAAGGGTCAGTTTTTGCCACCCAGAGTTGGTTTAACATTGTACCTTCTCATAGTCCAGGGAGAAACATCCAAATGATGGAATAGCTGTTAGAACACTGGGGGAAATGTTCAGCTAGATAGTGCTATCATCAGAGAAAAAAGGTTTTTTTCATCAAAGGGCTGGGAAAGCCTGAGTAAGATCTCAGGACAACACCCCACCCCACCACGTCTACTTCTCGTACCCGAGGCCCCCAAAAGAGAAGACACTTCTCTTCATCCCCACTTTCACTGCACTGTCCTGCTGCCCACACCAGCCTCTTCTACCCCAGCGACAGGGTGGTTCCCAACCCCACAGGGAAGTGGGGGGGCCCAAGACAAAGACAGAACATCATCTTGGTAACCAGTGGACAGGGGCTTGGTGAGACCCGAGGCTCACCTCTCCCAAGTCCTGACCAGAACAAACTTGCCCAGGAGCCAGAGGCTGGCTGGCTTCTCACCTGCTGTGGTCCCTGATTTCTTCATAAGATTCATGACGACGAAGCAATTAGAACTAACTGGGTGATGATCAATAGGATAATGGAAGCGACCAATTGGATGGATGCAGACTGGCTGATATCTGGGGCCATTATTAGTGGTTCTAAAACGAAAAAGCAAAAGCCTTGTCAAATCTAAGAATACACCTTCCTCAGCACCTTCTGTCCTTAGCACATGTTCCCCATATAGTTACTGACTCATGTGAAGGCACTCTTCAGGTCAGGGTATGGAAAGATTAATGGGCTTGTGCTGTGTCTTCGTGGAGCTAATATTCTCCTGAGTTGTGTTGGTCGCTCAGTCATGTTCGACTCTTTTGAGACCTCATGGACTGTAGCCAACCAGGCTCCTCTGTCCATGAGATTCTCTGGGCAAGAATACTGGAGTGGGTTACCATTTCCTACTCCAGGGGATCTTCCCAACCCAGGGATCGAACCCGGGTCTCCTGCCTTGCAGGCAGATGCTTTACCATCTGAGTCACTGAGACAGCAAATGTCCATCTGATTATCTTTCAGGTGGACATGTTTACTGTGAGGAGTCCTTTTTGAGGAGGACACAATTGGGGGCACTTAATTCTGTCTGGGAAGGGATAAGGGCTTCATTAAGTGACATTGGAGCTGGTTAAAGGATCAGTACGACAGGAGGGAGAGAAGGCCTGGAAGCATAATGCATATATAGATTTGGGGACCATCGTGCAGTGCCTGGGGTCTGGGTCATTGGTTAATGGGGAAGGGGGCTCCTGTGCTGAGGGAGGTGGGCTGGGACAGGAGGATGCTGGCAAGTTCTGTGCTGTGCCCATGACTGACTCTCCAGACAGGAAGTCCACCAAGAGATCAGTCACTCCATCCATCCATCACATTTTCAATTACACAAACATATGTGCTCACATCCACACATGAAGGCTCTAGACCTTTGAAGAGAGCTGCCACCTCCCCCACACCCCGCTCAGTTACCTGTGGGCTCTGGGAGCAGCATGTTCTCCCAGTGTTCCAGGAATTCCCTAAGCCAATAGCTGCAGTCTCCTGTTGAGATGGTCCTGAAATACTCTGCCAGTTCCTGGTTGCTCTCCCACTCCTCCTTGATGCCTGTGGCTCCAGGATCAATGACTGTCCAGGTTATGCTCATGGTGTCAAGGAGGAGGGCTGTCTGTCCATTGAGGCTGAAGTGCAAGGATGCACCAGAGCATTGCTCAGCTTCACGTTGACAACACATTTTGACCTGCAGGGTGGGAAGACCTGCACCCCCCCACACACACAATGAATCTTTCTGGACTCTCCACAGTCCATCATCCCCAGTAACTCAAGTGTGTCTGCACATCTAGGGGCCTGTGATCTTCCAACCATGACCTCCCCTTCTTACCCATCAGGTCCACCGGCTCTCTAAAGCTGGATCGTGTTCAGTCCTTTCACAGGAATCTCCACCTTGCATGCACTCTTTCTCTTGCTATCTCCAGCTCCCCACCACCTTCCCATACTCACCCCTCGTGCCCTTTTTGTCCAGTTTGATGACAGGCAGGACCATCTTGAGCTCTTTTCCTGCTTCTGCCAGTGTTTGGCTCAATTCGGTCCACGCTTTCGTGTCATTTACCTCCTTCCCCAAGAAACCCAAAGGTTTGACCTTGTTGCTGTCACTGTCATACTGGAGGAAAGGCTTTGTGTCCACGGAGCCCTCGACTCGACACCAGGGCTGGCCAGGTCTGGACTGAGATTTGATAGTGAGGTCAAGGCACAGAGAGTGGGCATCTGTGAGAGAAAACCACAGGTATGGCTGGGAGTTTCCTCCTCCAGGGCCTGGTTGCAGACGGAAGGGTCTCTATCCCAGACCCCCTCCTCTGCATCCTCCTCAGTCCTGCCTCACCTTTAACTGTCTGAGCTTTAGTTAAACACTTTGATGCCAGCATGGATCATTTCCGTCCATATACTATTAGCAGGAAGATTTATCTGCTATATGGTGGCTCAGGCAGTAAATAATCTGCCTGCAATGCAGGAGACCCAAGTTCAATCCCTGGAGAAGGAAATGGCAATCCACTCCAGTATTCTTGCCTGGAGAATGGACAGAGGGGCCTACAGAGTCCATAGGCTGGCAAAGAGTTGGACACACCCATGGATGGAGGAGCCTGGTAGGCTGCAGTCCATGGGGTTGCGAAGAGTCAGACACGACTGAGCGACTTCACTTTGACTTTTTACTTTCATGCATTGGAGAAGGAAATGGCAACCCACTCCAGTATTCTTGCCTAGAGAATCTCAGGGACGGGGGAGCCTGGTGGGCTGCCATCTATGGGGTTGCAGAGTCGGACACGACTGAAGCGACTTAGCAGCAGCAGCAGCAGCAAGTGACTAAGTATGCACATGCCAGCTTGTGAGGCAGCGAAAACAGAAGACAGTGTGGTTCCTAGAGACTTAAAACCTATCTGAACAGACAAGACTTTCAACAGAATGGGGAGAAGGATGCCACAGGACACATGCCACACTCAGGATGGGTCTCTGGTCATCAGGAAAGTTTTACTGGAGTAGGAGGTGGGACTTGCCGGGAGAGGGAAAGCTGCTCCAGGAGCCTAGGCCCAGCCACCGCGCCTTGGGTGGGGTCCCGGAAGGCGGGGTGTCACCTCCCGGGCAGCCAGTCCAGCTAAACCACACCCTGCCCTAGGAGCAGGTGGACAGGCGCCCACCAGGGTGGAGCCCCTTCCCTCCCCATTTTCTCATGTCCCCTCCTCCCCCACCGGAGCCCCAGATCCAGGACACTCACTGCCCAGAGTCTTCCCGGCTTCTGTCAGCAGCAGTATCAGCAAAAGATGACCTGCAGTGGGAGCCACTGACATTTCTCCCTGCAGTTTTAGGAGAGTGACCGGCAAAAGGTAGCCTGGGGTGTGTCTATACCTCTGTCTCCTGGCACTGCCCAAAATCTTCAGTCCTAGACTGAGGAAGCCCTGTTGAAAAACAAGAAAAATAACACTTATACTCAGGAAGTATTTCTTAAGTTTCAAGTGTAATTACTCATTAAAAAAAAAAAAGTCATGACATTACAAAGCCAAATTCACTTTGAATAACTATCCTCCCTCCAAAAAAGCCCTTTTCTGGTGTGAGAAAGAAAAGCTCACATTTTGTTGGCTCTTCTACTCATTCCTTGAACCACTTCCTGCTCTGATCTTTCTTTTTTTTTAACTTTTTTTTTTTTAATTTTTATTTTAACTTTATTTTACTTTACAATGCTGTATTGGTTTTGCCATACATTGACATGAATCCGCCACGGGTGTACATGCGTTCCCAAACATGAACCCCCTCCCACCTCCCACCCCATAACATCTCTCTGGGTCATCCCTGTGCTTGGACTCACTTCCTCCCTCACCCACACCGCACCGCCGCTGCCATCTCCTGCTCAGTCATCCCTTCTTTTCTCCTACATCCACTTTTCCATCCTAACCTCTCAAACTTTCTCTGTAATGATTACGATTCACTACATGTTAGTCGTGTCCGACTCTTTGCGACCCCATGGACTGTATAGCCTGCCAGGCTACTCTGTCCATGGGATTCTCCAGGCAAGAATACTGGAGTGGGTTGTCAGTCCCTTCTGTTAATCAGACTAGCAGCGGCCGACCCCACCAGGTCTGTCATATCGGAGGAGGGAACACAACAGAATCCAATAGTACTTGCTGTTGGAGCCGAGCTCCAGAACGGCCGGGAATTTATTACCGTTTGCTCACCCGCAAGTGGCAAAGTCCTCCTAGGGACCCGGAGAAGCAAGCTCACCGCAAAACACTGACGGATTTTCCCGAGTCAAGCAGCAGCGGCCCCTCCCGCCTGTCCCAGCCCCCTCCCCTGCGCTACCCGTCTCCAGCACGGCATCCGCCGCGCGGGGGGTTCAACCCCGCGGTCTCCGGGCTGGTGGCTTCGGGGTGGCGAGAGAAGACAGAGCATTTGCGGGGACCCGTCCTGGGTTCGTACTCACTCACCGCCCACTCCTCCGCCGCACCCGGCTCTTCCGATCGGCGGGGCGCGGTCCTCGCCTGCCGGGTCCAGNATGAGCTAAATAAAATACATGGCAGCAGGCCGTTTATTCTTCCCACTGTTCCGTTACTCCCACTGCCTTTCTAGGTGGTCTGTGATCAAGTCTGGGACAACTTAGAGGGCGCAGGGCACCACCCCACTTCTAGGGACAGTCCCTCTCTGCCCCTCCCCGACAGTGGTTCCACGTTCACCTTGAACCTCCAGGGTCCGAGGGACACGGTCTTCCCCAGCACCCCTCACTTCACACTGCCTCCTGCACGGAATGTCTGTTGTATATTGGTTTGATCAGATTTCAAATTCACTTGGTTTTGACTTAAATGAAGTTGTACTACTTGTTTATGACTTAAATGAAATGTTCTAGTCCACCTGTTTATAACAAAAACAAAAAAGTTAGTTTTTCATGGTAAAGTTATTTTGAGACTAGAATGATGTAAGATGTGACAGAGTGTCATTTCATCCGTTGTGGTTCATAAGCACTTTTTAGATCATCTGCTGTTAGTCCTCCCTGGGAGCTTGTCCAGAGAACACACCCATTACGGAGTGTGAGTTTTTTATGTCAGTCAGTTACCAGATACATGTGTGCTCATTGTGTTCAGTCGCTCGGCTGTGTTTGACTCTTTGCGACGCTATGGACTGTAGACTGTCAGGCTCCCCTATCCATGGGATTTGCCAGGCAAGAATACTGGAGTGAGTTGCTATGTCCTCCTCCAGGAATCTTCCTGATCCAGGATCGAACTTGTGTCTCCTGTGTTGGCAGGCAGATTGTTTACCGATGAGCCACCTGGAAGCCCTACCAGACACATGACTTGCAAATATCTTCTCTCACTTTTTCACTTTCTTCATGGTATCCTTTAAAAAGGAATTAAAAAAAAATTTTGAAAAAGTCTTTCTTTTTCTGTTGTCTTTTGTGGCTAGTATTGTATTTAAGAAGAGTTTTGTCAAATGCAAAGGCAAAGATTCACTCATCTTTTCTTCTAAGACTTTCATAGTTTTATCTCTTCAGTGTATGCCTATGATCCAATTTGAGTTAGTTTTGTATATGGTATAAGGGGGCGGGTCAACCTCATTCTTTTGCATGTGACTCTCCAGTTGCCCCAGCACCTTTTGCTGAAAACGTTCTTCTTTGCCCATGACTTGAAAATCAATTCACCATTGTCGCCTTAAAAAATAATCACAACCTAAAAGTTGAGAGTTGTGTTTTATTTGGTGGGAATTTTTAAGGCATAAATCCCGGAGGTAGCATCTCAAGTAGCCTTGAAAGAACTCTTCCAAGAAGGCAGCAGGGAGGACTCAGGTGATATAGAAGTTTGCAAGAATGGGCAGGTAGTCTGAACATCAAAAGTATTTTTGTGAATTAAAGAAAACTAGATATCTCAAGTTAGGGGATTTAGTGCTTTCCTATATATGGGAAGATGCAAGAGCTTGGGCTCACTGAAATCATTCCTTTCATCTCAGCTCTCTGAGGCCACTTGTTTTCACCTTCTGAGTTCCTCAGGGCTCCCAGTAGCAAGTGGCTGCAGCCTGATTCCTGCCATATCACACAGGTGTTCTTTTCCTCCTGAGTGCTCTGTGGGGCTGGACTCGCTGGTGACTGTGACATCCTTGTTTATTGACATAACAGGAAATATTCCATTTTCCAGTCCTTTCCCTTGGTCAGAAATTCGACCGATATTTGGGAGACATTTCATGACCAGTTTTGGTCCCATGGTGCTGGGAGGCTCATCCCAGGTCAGGTGAAGGTTTTCCTTGATATATCGCTCCAGGTGTTAATTTCTGGATTAGACCCATTGATAGACAATGAAAGATTTCCTGGGTCCTCTGTCTTTTAACCTCTTGTGACCCAGGAGATAGTTCCCTTCTTTTCTTTTCCCATACCTACAGTCACACTATTATAATTATTGATCATATACATAACTAAATATTTGATTAATTGTTTTAAGTCACGGTTACGTTTGTTGGAAGCCTGGTTATACACTCTAAGAGACAACAATCTTATAAAATAGAATATAGGTAATGTAGCTGTTAATAGCCAGAGAAGGCAATGGCACTCCACTCCAGTACTCTTGCCTGGAAAATCCCATGGATGGAGGAGCCTGGAAGGCTGCAGTCTATGGGGTCGCTGAGGGTTGGATATGACTGAGCGTCTTCACTTTCACTTTTCACTTTCATGCATTGGAGAAGGAAAGGGCAACCCACTCCAGTGTTCTTGCCTGGAGAATCCCAGGGACAGGGGAGCCTGGTGGGCTGCCGTCTGTGGGGTCACACAGAGTCGGACATGACTGAAGTGGCTTAGCAGCAGCAGCAGCTGTTAATAGCAACATTGACAGAGTCATTGTGTAGTAGAGACACAGGCGTAAACAATTTGGAAACGAAAAATAAATTAAAACAAAGATTAGTATCACTAGTTGTAATTCAGTTGTAATAAACCATCAAATCCATAGGAGAGCCAGCTGGAGAATCCAAATTTTGCCAGTATCAGGTAGAGAGAAAAAGTTAAATGTTTCATCTTTGTTTACAAAGGCTTAATATATCAACTTGTGACAGTACCAGAGAAAAAGGTTTACTGGAAGACAGATTCAAGTTAGTATGTTTTCTAAAATCAAAGTTATATTTATCTATTTAGTCTCATGTACTTAGCTCCTATTGATCTGCAGGAATTAGTCAAGTTTTCTATTATAATGTGTCATTGATTATCCAGTTTAGTGACATTACCTAAAGGCTATCAGAAACTTACATTTGTTTAAACAGTTTCTTTTTATGAGTCTTTTTGAAAATCTTTATTTTGTACAAGCAATATAAAATTATAATACTCTATGAAGGACAAATTTAAAATAGTATAGTTAAAACTTTGTATACAATGTAATTAGCAGGAAACTTGAATATTTCTGTAACATATAACCTTTTAGGATAATAACTACAATTATGACTGATAACATTATATCAGGACATATCAGATGTTAGGGATAAATTTTGGAATATCTATATCAATGACATTTATCTATACATTACAACCTAAAGTTTACCTTCAACAACTTGACAATGTTTTTGAATTAAAAATAAACTTGATTTAGTATTTCTCTCTGAGATGTCTCAGAGATTTATTTTTGAAGCATCTCTGAGTCAGCTGGGGGCTAAAGGCATTTTAGTTAGATTTTACTATTTGGGAAGTTTGTTAGAAATATTTTAAAAAGTTTTAAAAGACAACAGGATCATAGGTCACTGAAACAGTACTTATTCACTTCACCAAAGTCACAAAAACAATAAATATGGCTCACCTAAGGGCACAGAAACTCATGCAATTTGTTTTCAAACAGGAGCACTTTTAACAGAAAGAGAAATCAAATTCCAGTCTTGCATTAGCTTACTTAACAAAATCCCTTTAGTTAGCTTCAAGGCTCAGACGGTAAAGCATCTGCCTACAATGCGGGAGACCCGGGTTCATCTCTGGGTTGGGAAGATCTCCTGGAGAAGCAAATGGCAACCCACTCCAATATTCTTGCCTGGAAAATCCCACAGACGGAAAAGCCTGGCAGGCTACAGTACATGGGGTCACAAAGAGTCGGACACGCCTGAGCGACTTCACTTAGCACTTAAGTGTTGTTCATCCTAACTATGTATAAAAATTTTTCCTCCTCAGGCTTCCTTTGCATAATCTCTCATCACTTTCTGTATTCATCCTGTCTCTCATTTTTCCATCTAAGTATGATCAACCCGCTAATTTTTTTCCTCCATAAAATGTAATCTCATTTCTCATATCTTTTTAAGCTGAAAACATATATTTTACTTCTTACTATATACTGAAATGCTACTGTATTGTTCCTTGTAGCTTTACTGACATGTTTAAATTAGAATCCTCCACACTTAAAACCTTAGTTTTTAGTAAAAGCTAAGAATTAAGCAATGAACTGTCTTTTACACTGGCATTTTATAGATTGGTTATCATAAACACTAGGGATAAGGTTTTAAAACTTTTGTTCTCTTATAGAGAACATCTTGATGTGATAGCAACATTTTTTGATATTTCTAAATACCTTTAGTTTTTTTATTTAGTAATTGATGTTTCAGTATATTTTATTTAATAAACTTTGATCACTTAAATTAACACAATCCTAGGACTTTCAGTCAGTCAGTCTTTTCAGTTGCTCAGTCATGTCCGACTCTTTGTGACCCCCTGGACTGCAGCATGCCAGGCTTTACTGTCCATCACCAACTCCTGGAGCTTGCTCAAACTCAGTTATCAAATATCTAGAAAGATTATTTTAGGTAGACATTTCTAAAATTTAACTAAAGAGTTTATCCCAATGTTTTTATCTCATTTACATTTACTTTCAGATTTCATAATATCAAGTTATTTTTCTTATAACAGATCTAGTAAGGTCTTATGTATTAAATCTAGGTACAATAAGGAGTTACATAATTTTGATGACTCTTGAGATGTCTATATCAGTTAAACAAACAAACATTAATACTAGATATCAACTTAATATTGAATATTTGCCAGTTCATGTGAACCTGAAAGTTACTTTAGCTACTGTCTTTAAATGTAAGTGCTTTTTGTTAAAATTAAATAGAGTTATTCATAAATCTAATTTTGATAAAACTTTTTAGAAGTAGAGATATCTCATATGTATAATGTGTACACAGAAATATACAGGCAAAACCATAGATCTCATAGCTTCACTTAAAAGCTTAACCATGAATCAGGTATTACAATATAAAGATATTAGTTTATAAAGAACAGCTGAAATACATTAACATTGTTTGCTCAGATGACTAAGGCTTTGCTATCTGTACGGTTTGGTTAACAGAACATTCCCAGCGCTTTTAATTTTAAAGCTGCTACTTTTCCCCTTGGTTTCAGGTCTTGTCTGATGGAGCTAATTAGGCTCAGTCTCAGCCCTCGTGGCTTGTATTTACACTTTGGTTTGTAAGAGATTTCTAAGAGAAAGCCAGTTGCTTTTATAGTTTTCTAAAGAACAGTTCTGTCACCTAAAGATATTAAAATCAGTGATAGGATCTTTAACAAAACTGAAATTTCTTTTACTAATTGTTTGTTTTAGAACTTTAGAGTTTAATTTACTATGCCTTCAAAGGTTTATATAAATTATTTAGCAAAGATCCTTTTGAGTTTACAAATTAAACCCAAAGCAAAATCACTATTTTTATTAGTCCTAGTGTGTTAGTTCCCAGTTTTTTGTTTTCTTTTTTTCCTTTCTTGTATGGCTCAAGTAACATTGTTGGTTAGTATGTTTAGTTATTATCTCCTGGGTGGCAATCTATATCTCTTATCTTATAATACCATGCAGGAGAACTATTCTCCAGTGAAACATGTCTATCTCATAGTATAATTAAACCAGAGATTTAACCATTTTCTATAAATCCATTTAAATGTACCAATTTTATATACTTTTATCTAAATTCCATTAACTTGTATACCTTTTAACTTTAGTTTCTATCGTTATTGTTGTTGTTCAGTAGCTCAGTCGCATCCGACTTTTTGTGACTCCACGGACTGTAGCCCACCAGGCTCCTCTGTCCATGGGTTTCCCAGGCAAGAATACTGGAGTGGGTTGCCATTTCCTTCTCCAGAGGATCATCCTGACCCAGCGTTCGAACCTATGTCACCTGCATTACAGGCGGATTCTTTACCACTGAGCCACAGGGGAAGCATATTGGATTTTTTTTTTCTTTTGTTCCCTGTCCATTTTATCTAGTTTTATATAAAAAGCTCTGGGATCCCCAGAGTGGGGTTGAGCCAAGATGGTCAGGCCCCTTGGCCTAACTCTGGCCCCAAATAACTGTTGGTCAGATATCGCAATGTGAATTTTTCTAGCCCCTTAACTAATGGCTGCAGCCTGATGGCTGCTAGATCGTAGGTGTTCTTCCTGAGTGCCCTTAGGGCTTACCAGCTCTCTAGGAAGGCAGCAATCACTGATGACTATAGCATCCTCGTTTGCTGATATGGCAGAAGATATTCCATTTCTCACTTTCTTAAACATCTTTTATCTCCCCTAAGCCTACGTCCCTCTCCTCTCTCATTTCCTTATTAATGTGATATTTTGTGTGTGTATGATATAAACTGCTTTCTGTTACTTATTAAAACTTTTTTTGGATTGTGGTATTGAGATATCTATTATATAAGTTTCAGGTGTACAGCGCAGTGATCCACAGTGTTAAAATGTCATTCTCCACTTATAGTTATAAAATATTGACTGTACTCCCTGTGCTGTACAATTAAAGGTAGTATTTAAGTCTGAATTCTAAGGAGATACTCATTTTTCCGTGGGTATCTCCCAAATATACATGAGGTATACATGTTAACAAACTTAGCCACCTGATGCAAAGAACTGACTCACTGGAAAAGACCCTGATGCTGGGAAAGATTGAAGGCAGGAGAAGGGGACAACAGAGGATGAGGTGGTTGGGTGGCATCACTGACTCAATAGACATGAGTGTGAGTAAATTCTGGGAGTTGGTGATAGACAGGGAAGCCTGGCATGCTGCAGTCCATGGGGTTGCAAAGAGGCAGACACAATCCACGGAAACAAGCCTCGGAACTGAGCTGAAACTTTTGTTTCTTTTTCTCTTGTTAATCTGTCTTTTATTAGAGCCTAGAACTCAGAGGGGTGGAGGGGAAATTATTCCTCCTCCCCTACAATACGAATATTTTGTAAAATAATTTTATGTATCTATGTATTTAGTCGTGGCTGTGCTGGGTCTTCGTGGCTGTGAAGGCTTTTCTCTAGTTATGGAGAGATTGTCTCTAGGTATGGAGAGCCGGGGCTACTCTCCGGCTGTGGTAGGCAGACTTCTCCTTGCAGGGGCTTCTCTTGCTGTGGTGCACCGCTCCAAGGTGCGAGGGCTCAGTAGCTGAACCACGTGGTCTCAGGAGTTGTGGTTCCCCAGCTTTAGAGCAATGGTTGTGGCACAAAGGCTTAGTTGCTCTGCGGCATTGGAACCTTCCTGGATCAGGCAACGAACCCCTGTCTGCTGCATCGACAGGCAGATTCTTTACCACTGAGCCAGCAGGGAAACACCCCAGTATTTACAAAAAACTCATTCTTTCTCAAGCTGAGCGCTTTGTCTGGCTTTTGCTTGTTGGGCTTGAGAAGGTGTACCTTAGGTCTTGAACTACAGTGTGCTTACTTGACCGCAAGCCCCAAGCTGAGCTCTGAAGTTCAACGCTGTGTTTGTGTCAAGGTCATTCTCCCCATGTCTCCTCCCAGCCAAGAAGTAAGCCTGATAGTCCTGGGGGCCGAGGCAGGCCCCTTCCTTGGGGACATGGATTCCTCGAGAGCCTTATGGAGCTTTCCCCAGGCGACATGGCAGTGTGAGATGCCACCACCCTGCCTCCCGCCCCTCTCTCCTTCACTTTGGGTCAGTACTGCGTCCATCTGAATGGTTCTCCAGCCTCCTCAGACTTCCTCCTTTTCTCTCACAGGGGTTTTCTTCAATGAAATCCCTGTAGGTTAATCCCATCTTGAAATCTTCTTCTCAAACCTGGACTACCGTCTGGATTTATGAGCTGAATGCATCTTATTTATTGAATATCAGGAGAAAAGTAAGAGAAGGGGGAACATGTAAGTTAAGCAGAGCTGACCAGGTTTGGGACGAGTACAGAGAGTGAAAAGGTAGTCCAGAGAGTAAGCAGCTGAGAGAGGAACACTCAGGTGAGTGCTGGGTGGGGAGAAAAGGGTGCTTTATGTCCCCAGTGTCCCTGAGACCACAAGGAAACCTCTGAAGGGCTGGGCCACCAGTGGGAGGGGCCTCCATTCTGGGTCCCAGCGGTCTCAGCCCTCAAATCCTCAGCCCTGTCATCTGACTCTCCGAGGTTCACAAAAAATGGCAAATTCTTCAGATCACTGAGTGCGTGTTCCCGGTTGCCAGGTGCATTCCCACGGTCAGACGCTGGGGGCGCAGCTGCTATAAGCAGAGCAGGAGGCAGGGCGTGGGACAAATGATGACAGTACAGACAGGGTCTGTCCTCTGCCGGGGCTCCCAGGGGCTCAGCAATAAAGAATCTGCCTGCAATGTAGGAGGCGCGCGTTGCACCCCTGGGTTGGGAAGATCCCCTGGAGAAGGAAATGGCAACCCACGCCAGTATTCTCACCTGGAAAATCCCTGCTGGGCTACAGTCAGTGGGGTTGCAAAGAATCAGACATGCCTGAGCTACTAACACACATATCCTCCAAAGGCTCACAGTCTGTCTAGACACACAGGCCATTCAGCAGACAGTGAAGAGGCAGAACATCCTGGAAAACGTGGTAAATGAACACAGGGCGCAGGGTGGCCAGAGGGCTCCTGGGGAAGAAGGCAGGACACAGCAACAGGCGCGTGGAGAGGAAGACTAGAGGGAGGAGGCATAAACCAAGAGCCTGCTTTCCAGAAGATCCAGAGAGAGGCACAGTGCGAGGAGGGGTCTACCTTGGGGTCTAAGAGGCAAGATTCCAGAGTAGTGATGAAAGAGACTTTCACATATTGGGATATAGGGAAGTCATTCTGGCTTATACATGAATTCACTTGAATTTTATGTTCGTTAAAATAGCCTGTTTGTGGCCTATCAAACATACATCGTACGTCTGCTTTAATTACTAGGGAAAAGGACACCCTGACCAGAAGGAAAGAATGTCCATGCTAAAAATGAAGAATTAAATGCCCTTCCTCCTGGGATTCCAGTGCTGGTCCTTCTTTGAGGGTAAGTCGCCCTTCCCAGAGGCCAAGGCTGTACCGACTGGATGTGTACATGCTGGTCTGTTCTTTTTTGAATCATTGGAGAAGTATAAGCTTCACTTCTTTAATGTTCTTTGTTCTGACAAGATATAAGACTGTGCAGAAAACTCTGCTTCTCTGGAGCATGTTCTCAGAGTAATCTGAAAGCTGGCCACTGGGCTAGTTATTCGTTTGGCTCCAATAGAACTCTTTTCTACTCTTATTATAAATTGTTTCTTGGTTATTTCTGTTGACAGAGGGCCAAGCTCTCTCTCAAACACTGGGAGGGGACAACTTCCCTGGTATCTCCTGGCTAATATACACGCCCCTCTAAACACACCTAGAAATCAGACAGACACACATACACACATCTGAAGAAAGAAATAGGCAAAGCCCCAAGCACCTGGCTCAGAAGATTGAGGGAAGGATGAGAAAGACTCATCTTCTGCCTTCACCAAGACAGAGTTCCCTCCTCCTTGGCTGAGGGGACCCAGCTCTGCAGAACAATGACCAATTCCAGGAGAGAGAAAAAGCATCGCGCAGCCATGCTCCAGAGACAAGGCAGAGGCAGGAGCCTCAGCTTCACCTAAGGGCACAGGAGGCCCCCTCCCTGACGGGAGGCCAGGCCTGAAGCCGCAGCCCCTCCTGCCCTTCCAAGTCCTGTGCTTCTGTTAGGGGTGGATCCCCAGAAGTGGTACTGACCCGGGTTCTGGTAAGGTAGGCAACAGTGGGCCTCTGGGCTGGACACCTGGTATTTGTCAGGTGGAATAAAATTCAAGCTTTGTTCTCACTCCAAGGACAAAGTTAGTGGCCAAAGTTGAGCTCTGCTGAAGCAGAGATAAGGTGCCCACTCCTGAGGTTAAGGAAGACTTCCCTGTGTGCACATGTGCAGGAAGGCTTCTTGGAGGTCAAAAAGGGAGGCCCCCCATAATAAGTGTGAACATGTACCTATAGGCCTCTGCGGTGGGATCCAACTTAGAAAAACATTGCACATGTTACAGTCTGCAAGGGGCTCATAGTGTATTGTTAAAATATGGCCCATTGTGGTGACCTGACAAACAAGGGATGAAGTCACAGTGGCCACATTGCCCTGGTGGGCAGACTTCCTTAAGCCATATCCTGTTTGCCCCTGCTGGTGCCAGTTTCTCAAGACTATGTGACCACCCGAGCATGAGACCCCTTCGACTAAGTGACCATAAGACCCCAGCTGCAGGCTAAAGACAAACTGAGGCCCTCTTCCTCCAGGGCACAGTTTCCCATCCATAGGGTATAAGAAGGGTCAGCTGGAAAAAGAGAGCACTGGTTTCTCTCTATAGCCAGTCTCTTTCTTTATTTCTTCCTATAATAAATCTTCCTCTGCTTGAATGCCTGGCTCACTCTCTTTTTCATTGCGCTTGTCTTACATTTCTGGTGCTGAAACATGGGAGGGAAGACCCACTGCGGCTAGGTGGGCTCCTCTCTTGAGCCCACCTTTGGTGGTTCCCTCCCTTGGACCTCACTAAGAAACTGAAGGGAGTCCTCAGCATGGGACTCTCCACTTGCATTCCTGGATTGACGTCACACACAGGCTCTAATTTCATCAGCTGCAGGGGTGAGTGAATTCCTGCTCTCTGGGATCCTCTTTCTCTGGTCTGGTTTTTGAAGCCCTAGAGCTAGGCAGAGGATCCCCTCAGCCCTTGGGCCCTGGTCCCACTTTGAAATAGGGGACGCCCATCTCAAAAAAATAAAATGCTGAGCACTGAAGAAGTGGTGCTTTTGAACTGTCGTGTGGTGTTGGAGAAGACTCTTGAGAGTCCCTTGGACAGCAAGGAGATCTAACCAGTCCATCCTAAAGGAAATCAATCCTGAATATTCATTGGAAGGACTGATGCTGAAGCTGAAACTCCAATCCTTTGGCCACCCGATGTGAAGAACTGACTCACTGGAAAAGACCCTGATGCTGGGAAAGATTAAAGGCAGGAGGAGAAGGGGATGACAGAGGAGGAGGTGGTTGGATGGCATCACAGATTCGATGGACATGAGTTTGAATAAACTCCGGGAGTTGGTGATGGACAGGGAAGGCTGGCGTGCTGGAGTCCATCGGGTCTCAAAGAGTTGGATACGACTGAGTGACTGAACTGAACTGATTTCAAGGTAGACCCTGCTGCTGTCTGGCTGTCTGAGAAGCCCGTGAGAGTGGGTATGCCTTTTCTCTGAGACCTTTCTTCTCGTTTTTCTCTCGCCCCAGTTTGCCCTCCCTCCCTATTTGTCTATAATGGGAAATTCTCAGTCCCAACCTACAAAATCTACCCCTTTAGGCTGCCTTCTCCGAAACCTAAAAACCTTGAGTTTTCAAGGAGAGATAAGGCCAGCGCGACTCACTTATCACTCTAACACTGTCCGGCCACAATCTCGACTGGATATTAGGTTCCAATGGCCAGAAAACGGAACTCTCCATTCCAGTACTTTACGGGACCTCTATAACTTCGGCCGCCGCAATGGCAAGTGGTCAGAGATCCCTTATGTTCAGGCTTTCTTTGCTTGCCACCCTTGGCCCTCTCTGTACTTCCTGTTCTACTCCTCAAATACTTTTAGCCCATCCTGGGCCACATCCCCCCAATACTATATCTCCTGATCCCTGTTTGGATTTTTCCTCCTCTTCTTTTGAGCCTTCTGACCACAGTGCACCTCCAATCGACTCTAATCCCACTGTAGCAGACCCGGTTCCCCAACCTCCACCTTAGGTTCCCCCTCTCCTCTTGCTCTCAGGCACAGGCTGCCACCACTTCTCACCCTCCCTCCAAGCCTGTTTGGAAGGGGCTCTGGGGCTTTGATCCACCCCTGCTACCAGAGTCTCAAGCCCCATTCTGACCTCCCTAAATCCTCTCCTCACACCTGGCTGCAAAGGGCCTTAAAGAAACAGAACCTTGAATCCCTCCTGCTCCCCTCCTTCCCTTTGTAGAGGTACAGAAGGCATTGTTCGGGTACACGTCTCATTCTCCCTCTCCGATTTATCTCAAATCAAGAAACACCTTGGCTCTTTTTCCTCTGACCCTGACACTTGTTTCAGTTCAGTTCAGTCGCTCAGTCAGGTCTGACTCTTTGAGACCCCATGGACTGCAGCACACCAGGCTTCCCTGTCCATCACCAACTTCCAGAGATTACTCAGACTCATGTCGGTCGAGTTGGTGATGCCATCCAACCATCTCATCCTCCATTGTCCCCTTATCCTCCTGCCTTCAGTCTTTCCCAGCATCAGGGTCTTTTCCAATGAGTCAGTTCTTTACATCAGGTGACCAAAGTATTAGAGTTTCAGCTTCAGCATCAGTCCTTCCAATGAATGTTCAGGATTGATTTCCTTTAGGTTGGATCGGTTAGATCTCCTTGCTATCCAAGGGACTCTCAAGGGACAGTTTTATTTAAAATAATGTAAATACCTCACCCAGTCTTATGACTTGACCTGGCATGATATTTACATTATACTCTCTTCTACCCTCCTCCCAGAAGAGAAAGAACAAGTCCGTCAAGCTTCTCAGGCTCATGCCCATGAAATACATCAAACTGGTGGTACTAAACCTGTAGACCTAGGTGCCATTCCCAGGGACAACCCTGACTGGGCCACCAGGCAGGGCATCTGAGGTGAACAGCCCATAATCACATGGTGACTTGCCTTACTACAGCCCTCCAAAAAGCAGGACATAAGGCTGTTAACTTTGATAAACTCAGAGAAATAACTCAACGACCAGGTGAAATTGCAGCACAAATTCTAGCTAGATTAACAGAAGGCATTGTCCTGTTAACCTAGCTAGAATTCTGTCCCTACAAAAATATACAAAATTAGATCCAACTTCAAAAGAAGGTACTATTGTCCTGAATACCCATTTTATTTCCCAATCCACCCCAGACGTTCAAAAAAAGCTAAAAAAGGCAGAGAGGAAGGCCCTCAAACCTCTCAATGAGATCTTTTAAATTTGGCTCTAACATTTTTCAATAAATGGGAAGAACAGGCAAAACTAGTAAAGGCTCAAAGAGATCAGGCTAAATATCATCTCTTAACCTCCACTCTACACAGCTCCAAACCTTAATCCTCTGACAGAAAATAAATCATCTAGGCCCTGTTACAAGTGCGGTAGAGAAGGGCACTGGGCCTGCTCATGCCCGAAGCCCAGGCCCCCTCCGGGCCCATGTCCTAACTGTGGCATAAAGGGACATCGGAAGGTGGACTGCCCTAATCTCTCTCCAGGGATCCGGATATCTCCTCCTGGTCCCGAGCAGAAGTCCTCAGGCCCAGCTCTGCCCAGGCTCCTCGGACTGGCCGCTGAAGACTGAAGGTGCCCAGGGCCCCAGGCCCCAACTCTCATCACCTTTATGGAGTCCACGGTATCTCACAGTGGCAGGGAAGCCGATCTCTTTTCTTATCAACACAGGGGCCACCTGTTCTGCCACGCCTGCTTATTCCAGAAAAACTAAAGTCTGTCAGATGTCTGTCGTGGGGGTTGACGGTTTAGCGCCTACACCACAGATTACCAAGCCTCTGCCTTGTACACTTCAAAATACCCCATTCTCTTATTCTTTCCTCATACTCCCAAATTGCCCCACTCCAATCCTTGGAAGGGACCTACTCTCCAAATTCAAGCCTTTCTTCACTGTTCCAAATGCTTCTCCTGACTTGGCCTGGCTACTGCTTCTCGAACCTACCATTTCTTCACCTCCCTCACTACCCTCCTCATCTGCAAACCCTATAGTCTGGGATAGGGGTTACCACCACCTCCCACCATACTCCCATTTATATTTGTCTAAAAGATCCAACAAAGTTTCCCAATCAACCTCAGTATCCTATTTCCCAAATACATCAACAGGGATTAAAACCCAACATCTCTAAGCTGCTGCATCAGGGTCTCTTGTGCCCTACTCACTCTCCTTATAACACACCTATCCTACTTGTTAAAAAGCCAAATGGCTCCTACTGTCTGGGTCAGGACCTGACCCAGGGATTAAACCCAGGTCTCCTGCATTGCAGGCAGGTTCAGGCTACCATATGATACAGCAATCCCACTCCTGGGCATATATCCAGAGGTGATAGGTGATGGAGAGATAAACTGGGAGTTTAGGATTGACATATACACACTCTTGTTTTTTAGCCTGAAGTTACTGTCCTCCTCCTACGAAGGACCTCAGTTCTTGTAGCTCAGTTCAGCTCAGTTCAGTCGCTCAGTCGTGTCCGACTCTTTGCGACCCCATGAATCGCAGCACGCCAGGCCTCCCTGTCCATACACACTACTATACTTAAAAGAGATAACCAACAAGTACTTATTGTGTGGCATAGGGAACTCTGCTCAATATTCTATAATAACATAAATAGGAAAAGAATTTGTAAAAAAATAGATACATGTATATGCTTAATTGAATCACTTTGCTGTACACCTGAAACTAACACACATTTTTAATCAACTATAACTCCAATCAATATAAAGTAAATTTTTAAAATTAATTAAAAATAATAAATATTGATATCAAGCATCTTTTCACATGCCTATGGGCCATGTGTATGCCTTCTTTGGAGAAATGCCTATTTAGATCTTCTGCCCATTCTGTGATTGGGTTCCCTGTTTTTATTATTGAGTTGTAACAGCTTTTTGTATATTTTGGAAATTAAGCCCTTGTCAGCTGCATCATTTGCAAATCTTTTCTCCCAGTCTGTAGTTTGCCTTTTTTGTTTTGTTTATGGTTTCCTTTGCTGTGCAAAAGTATATAGGTTTGATGAGGATCCGTTTCTTTATTGCTTTTCCTCATCTTTTTGTTTTCTGTTTCTACCAGAGTAGAAGCCATCTTGAATTGGCCTTCTTTCAGGAACTTTCATTCCCCTTGGCTAGTTGCTGGGAGCAAGAGAAAGTTGTTTTGTTTTGTTTTTGAATGACAAATAATACTGGATCATTATAACTTATGTAATTTTCAAAGTTGTACAATTATACAAAAAAAAATGGAGGGGCAAACAACTTGTAGAATTACACAGAATCCCTCTTCAAAATGCACCGGCATTGAAATTTTGAAGGAAAATAAACAAATGGGACCGAAGCAAACTTGCAGAGTGATGAACTGGCCTAATTTCAATACTGCTGTGTCTCTGGGACTCAGGACGGGAGTAGAGGGACAGAGACGAGAGAAGGGCAGGCCAGTGGACCGGTCAGGACACAGACGGCGTTTATCAATTAAGTTTGCCGCCTGAACTGGCACCGGAAACAATAACTGGGTTGGCTGAAAAGTTCCTTCAAGTTTTTATAAGCTGGTATGAAAAACCTTAAGGAAACTCAATACAACGAAAAGGTCAGGGATCACCCAAGGCAAGCTCAGGATGCGGAAGTAGGAAGCCCTGAACTTTCCCCTCCGTGACCTTCTTGCCAGAAATTCTTCCCTGACGACCTCTGATCAATTTCTATTAATTAGGGAGATCAAAATGATCAAACTATGAATATCCTGGCTATCAGCCCACGAAATGCCTCCAAGTGGGACGAGGAGGAAGTGGCAATACCCTGGCTGCGAGTTAGCAGTCTGGGGAAGCCGCAGGTTGTGACCTCAGGTTGATTAATGACTCACGGGCCTGTCCCAGGGGCGGGGCGCGCGCGCGGAGCAGGGCGTGCGGGCTGAGCCGCGCCCACAGCGCCAGAAGCGCAGTCTGCCTCCGCGGAAAGGATCGGCTCCTCTGGCCTGGCATCCTCCACGCCTGCAAAATAGAGATCCAGGTGGCAAAGGGAGAGATGGGTGGCCCCGAGACCCGTCTTGGCTTCCTGGACTTGCTTCTCCTTGTCTGGTTCAGCGGGACTCCGGGCGGTGAGTTCTGGGACGAACCTGCCGGGGTGGGAGGAGCCGGTGGCGGCGCGAGGAAGTTGAGTTTGCGGGGGTTCGCGAAACTTCTTGCGGGGTGGCGCCGCCGCCCTTTCCTCTTTTCCCTCCCCTGGGTCCTTTACCCCTCGGTGGCCCCCCCGGGCTACTTGCGGGCTCTCCGGGCCAGAACAGGGGTGCCTTGGTGAAGCAGTAATGTGGGGAGTTTGGGAGGTGATTCTAGGAGAAGAGGGGGCCAGAACGCTACAGGAAATGCTGTTGAGGGCCCCCCAGGGCTCAGCCGGGCCCCAGGAAGTGGGAGTTCTGGAGCCCGGGGAAGGGACCGAGAACCGCCCTAAAAACCATAAGCCCGTGATCTGCCCTTCTGCGCCGTCGCAGCCACCTCGCTCCTGTCCCCTGTCTCAGCCGCTGCACTCCCGCACCAGGCTTCAGCAATACGTGAACCAGAGGTCAAATTGCCAACATCCGCTGCATCATCGAAAAAGCAAGAGAGTTCCAGAAAAACATCCATTTCTGCTTTATTGACTATGCCAAAGCCTCTGACTGTGTGGATCACAAGAAACTGTGGAAAACTCTGAAAGAGATGGGAATACCAGAGCACTTGACCTGCCTCTTGAGAAACCTATATGCAGGTCAGGAAGCAACAGTTAGAACTGGACATGGAACAACAGACTGGTTCCAAATAAGAAAAGGGGTCTGTCACGGCTGTAAATTGTCACCCTGCTTATTTAACTTCTATGCAGAGTACATCATGAGAAACACTGGGCTGGAAGAAGCACAAGCTGGAATCAAGATTGCCAGGAGAAATATCAATAACCTCAGATATGCAGATGACACCACCCTTATGGCAGAAAGGGAAGAAGAATTAAAGAGCCTCTTGATGAAAGTGAAAGAGGAGAGTGAAAAAGTTGGTTTAAAGCTCAACATTCAGAAAACGAAGATCATGGCATCTGGTCCCATCACTTCATGGGAAATAGATGGGGAAACAGTGGAAACAGTGGCTGACTTTATTTTCTGGTGGGGCTCCAAACTCACTGCAGATGGTGATTGCAGCCATGAAATTAAAAGACGCTTACTCCGTGGAAGAAAAGTTATGATCAACTGAGACAACATATTAAAAAGCAGCGACATTACTTTGTCAACAAAGGTCCATCTAGTCAAGGCTATGGTTTTTCCAGTGGCCATGTATGGATGTGAGAGTTGGACTATAACAAAAGCTGAGGGCCGAAGAATTGATACTTTTGAACTGTGGTGTTGGAGAAGACTCTTGAGAGTCCCTTGGACTGCAAGGAGATCCAACAAGTCCATCCTAAAGATGATCAGTCCTGGGTGTTCATTTGAAGGACTGATGTTGAAGCTGAAACTCCAATATTTTGGCCACCTGATATGAAGAGCTGACTCACTTGAGAAGACCCTGATGCTGAGAAAGATTGAGGGCAGGAGGAGAAGGGGACGACAGAGGATGAGATGGTTGGATGGCATCACTAACACATTGGTCATGGTTTGGGTGAACTCTGGGAGTTGGTGATGGACAGGAAGGCCTGGAGTGCTGCGGTTCATGGGGTCGCAAAGAGTCAGACACGACTGAGTGACTAAACTGTGTTGATGATCTGTGCAGAGAGCCCCTTCTGGTCCTTTCATACTACTGATGAACTGAAGTGGGTCCCTTCCCTACTGCTCTCTGCCCTTGAAGGACCACCAGGTCCCTTCCCTACTGCCTCTGGTCTCTTCTTACTAATGCTGAAGGGAAGTAGGTAATTTCCCTACTGTTCTCTCATCCTTTCTTACTACTGCTGAAGGGAAGTAGGCCACTTCTATACTGTTCTCAGCCACGAAGGATCAGCAGGTCCCTTCTGAAATGCTCTCTGGTTCCTTCTTACTACTGCTGACGGAAGTAGGTCCTTCCCTACTGCTCACAGCCCTTGAAGGACCAGCAGGTCCCTTCTCTACTGCTCTCTGGTACATTCTTACTACTGCTGAAGAGAAGTAGGTCCTTCCCTACTGCTCACAGCCCTTGAAGGACCAGCAGGTGCCTTCCCTCCTGTGTCTGGATCTTCTTACTACTGCAAAAGGGAAGTATGCCCCTTCCCTACTGCTCGCGGCTCTTGAAGAACCAGCAGGTCCTACCCTGCTGCTCTCTGGTCCCTGTTTACTACTGCTGAAGGGAAGAAGATCCCTTCCCTGAGACTCTCTGGTTCCTTATTACTACTGCTGAAGGGAAGTAGGTCCCTTCCCACAGCTCTCAGCCCTTGAAGGACCAGCAGGTCCCTTCCCTATCGCTCTCTGGTCCCTTTTTACTACTGGAAAAGGGAAGTAGGCCTCTTTCCCTACTACTCTCAGCCCTTGAAGGACCAGCAGGTCCCTTCCCTACTGCTCTCTGATCCCTACTTACTACTGCTGAAGGGAAGTAGGCCCCTTCCCTACAGCTCTCGGCACCTGAAGGACCAGGCATTCCCTTCCCTACTGCCCTCTGGCCCCTTCTTACTACTGCTGAAGGGAAGTAGGTAATTTCTCTACTGTTCTCTTGTCCTTTCTTACTACTGCTGAAGGGAAGTAGCCCCCTTCCATACTGTTTTCAGCAAAGGAAAGACCGGCAGGTCTCTCTGGCCCCTTCAACTACTGCTGAAGAGATGTAACTCCCTTCCCTAGTGCTCTCTGGTTCCTTCTTACTACTGCTGAGGGAAGTAGGCCCCTTCCCTACTCCTCTCGGCCCTTGAAGACCAGCAGGTCCCTTCGTAATGCTCTCTGGTCCCTTCTTACTACTGCTGAAGGGAAGTAGGTCACTTGTCTACTGCCTTGGCCCTTGAAGGATCAGCAGATCCCTTATGAACTGCTCTCTGGTCCCTTCTTACTATTGCTGAGGGAAGTAGGCCCCATCCATACTGCACTTGGCCCTAGAAGACCAACTGGTCCCTTCCTAATGCTCTCTGGTTCCTTCTTACTACTGCTGAGGGAAGTAGGCCCCTTCCCTGCTGCTCTCGACCTGTGAAGACCAGCAGGTCCCTTCCTACTGGTCTCTGGTTCCTTCTTACTAGTACTGAGGGAAGTTGGCTGTTCCCTGCTGCTATCAGCCCTTGAAAACCAGCAGGTCCCTTCCCTACAGCTCTCTGTTCCCTTCTTACTACTGCTGAAGCGAAGTAGGCCACTTCTCTACTGTTCTCGGCCCTTGAAGGATCAGCAAGTCCCTTCTGAATTGCTCTGTAGTCCTTTCTTACTACTGCTGAGGGAAGTAGGCCCCTTCCATACTGCACTTGGCCCTAGAAGACCAACAGGTCCCTTCCTAATGCTCTCTGGTTCCTTCTTACTACTGCTGAGGGAAGTAGGCCCCTTCCCTGCTGCTCTTGACCCGTGAAGACCAGCAGGTCCCTTCCTACTGGTCTCTGGTTCCTTCTTACTAGTACTGAGGGANGCTCTCTGGTTCCTTCTTACTGCTTCTGAGGGAAGTAGGCCCCTTCCCTATTCGTCTTGGCCCTTGAAGACCAGCAGGTCCCTTCCTAATGCTTTCTGGATCCTTCTTACTACTACTCAGGGAAGTAGGCCCCTTCCCTGCTGCTCTCGGCCCTTGAAGACCAGCAGGTCCCTTCCTACTGCTCTCTGGTTCCTTCGTACTACTGCTGAGGGAAGTAGGCCAAAGCTAAGGTGAATGATATCAAAATATCTCTCCAGGGAGAGGAAGTCAAAAGAAGTACTCTAAGAAGGTACCTTTTGGTGTACTTTCCATGGGGTTTATGTAGATGAAAAAGATCCAGATAAAGAGCAACAAGCATTTGTAAACACAGTTAGAGATCGAGCTTCTGAAATTCAGGTGACAATGATGCTCCCTGAAGGTTGTGAGCTACGAGATCTTCATCACAGAAATTTTCCTATTACCCATGTGTGAATAGAAGAAGGGGAAAAGCCCATGGTGGATTGCCTTACATGAACTGGGGGTATCTTAAGTTGTTTTTATGACAGTGCAAAGTTGTAGAGGCCAAGAATCTGCAGAAACTTCTCAATGAAACCTAGTTCACATGGCTGTTCAGATTGCTGTGGAATGAGCTACCTGGTCAGAAAGAAGTCATCCACAAAGACCTGGCAGCCAGGAGCTCTATCATTGATGACAACTTCAAGTTAAGAGCAAAGCCAATCCCTCTCCAAGTCTTGTTCCCCATGGACTCTTACTGTCTAGGGAACAACAAAAACATGGGATCGATGGATGGCTTTTGAAAGTCTGGTTAAAAATGAGTTCTCCAGCCTTCCCTGGTGACCCAGTGGCTAAGACTCCACACTTCCAATGCAGGGCCTGGGTTTGATCCCTGGTAGGGGAACTGGATCCTGCACGCCACAACTAAGAAGTCAGCATGCTGCTACTAAAAGAGCCCACACGTTTATGACTCTGGCCAAACGCCCTAAGTGGACATCTACTCATTTGATGTGGCTGCATAACTGAAAGAGGGTTACCAAATAGCCCAGACTATCAACTGTCCTGATGAACTATTTGCTGTGATGGCTTGTGCTGGGCCTTCGATCCAGAGGAGAGGTGGAGTTCCAGCAGCTGGCCCAGTGTCTCACAGAGCCCCATGAAGCTCTGGGGGCCTGTGTCTGACTCTCCTCTCAGTCCCCCAGCATCAGGAGGAAGGTGCCTTTGGAGGCCCACTTGGAACCAGCCAGTCACATACATCACCCAGCACCACAGAAGCACATTTGTCTTCCAGAACAACCTGCCTTAGGAATGCTTTAGCGTCTGAACTTTCGAAGACAGACTTAGTGATGTGGAATCCTTTCTCAATATCACTTTTATTAGCTTGAACTGAAAATGTTTGTGTAAATTTTTTACACATAGTTGCCTTTGAGGTATAGGTATATTCTTACAAAATAGTTTTTTAAATTGTTTAAACACACATATTTGAACTAACAATCTTACTACCAACTGCTTTTTATTTTCTTAACTTCTACAAGGTAATGCAGTTGATTCACCGTTAAAGTTTTGCTTTCTTTCACTAGTCTTGGGAATGATTTGTCTTCAACATGCAGTACTTTTTCTTAGGAAAATAAAAACCATCGGAAGTTATGGGCTAAGGCCCCCGTTCCTTTATTACAGAGTAGCTACCTTGGTCCAAAATGCCATACAGGAATCCACAGGTGTGAGCAGAGGGTAGTGTCCAAATAACAACTCTAGTGTCACATCTAGGCCAGAGATGTGGGTCTTGTTTGTTCCTTGTGGCCCTGCTTATGCTAAAACACATAACCACTTCTATCCCATGATGGCTGGCCTAGCTAAACTAATGACATGGGGTTGATGAGCACACATCACGATGGGCAACCCCAGTCCATGACCAGAGGCCTCATCTCTGCCAGGCCCCAGGACCACACTAGGAGCCACGTTTAAATGGTGTGACTTTCCCCACTGCAAGTGGCATGGCCTAGCTTCGGGACACTCGGGGTCTGTGTTGTGAGCCTTCAAGTAGAAAATGGCACGTAACACCTTTCTGACCACAGATACCTCTGATGGCCCCGGTTCTGCTGGGTCATCTGCCCAAGAAGCAGCTCCAGCCATGCTCATCGTTCACCAATTGTGACTGCTTTTGTGCTGGGACAGCAGGTTGTAGCAGAGACCTAGGGTCTGCGAAGCCTCAAATATTTCTTTTGTACCATTACAGGAAACCTAAGGCCACAGTGGCAGTTAAATGGAGATAGGATAGGGACCACAACCCTGCATCCCTCGAGAGGATTGTGTACACGGACTATTGGAGGATGGGGAGGTAGGGTCTGAAGTTTGAATCTGGAATTCACTAATACGGTAGCCATCACCCCACGATAATTTACTAGCTAAATTATCTCCATGCCTGGTCTCCATGCCTGTCACAAGTCCAGGGCATGTGGAATGACCGCTGTGTGGTCTGTGGACCCAGTGATAATCACTGCAAGCAGAACCTGGGACTGCTGTCCATTGATGGCCTGGTACTCTGATCATCGCTTCAACAATTGGGGGACCATGATGATGCTACGGTTCCTGTGGCTGATATTAGAAACACACTAGTGCAATGTGAATGTGAGAGTAGTTTCTGCTTCTGCAGGTTCACTTACCCCAGTAAATAACCATGTGGCTCTTTGGGAAAGAATGGAAGGACTTTTGCATTAGATGTGGTGATGAAAGGGCCCTCCTCTTTAGAACGTGGCTTCTGACTTTGGTGGCTGAGATCTGAGAAGTGGTTCAGATCCGGAAAATGGGCCTGGATCAGATGTTTGGTAGGGATGGCTGCCTTTGACTTCCTGATCATCCAGCCTTGTGTTCTGTCTCACTTTATTTCTTTCAGTGGTCCAGTTAGTTTGTATCTAGAGTCTTGCCCATCTGCTTGCCTTTAGGATCACCTGTGCTATGAGCCAGCATCCAGTTCTCTGCAGTCAGGCCCTGGCTGGCATTGAGACTCTCTAATCACTTTGACCCCTGCACCTACTTTTCTGCTGCCCTAGAGCACCCCACCTGGAATCTGATTTTTCCACAGCTTCCATCCCTGTTCCTGATAGAAGCCCACAGGAACACAGTCTCCTCCCACCATCCCTGACCTTCTGCAAAAGTCATCCTTGAGCTGTTGGAGATGCTTCTCATCCATGCTTTCGTCTTGGGCTCCATGGAGTCCATCAGGCTTTCCCATGGAGCTGGTGGGCTGCACACTTTCCTGCCCTTTCATACAGTGTCTGCCCTGGCAGATTCACTTCTCTGAGCCTTGGATCCCCTCCTCTGCCACCTGCCTCAGAAATTCTGGACTTTCTCTTTCATGCTGTGTAGGCCAGGCCTTTCTCCAGGCTTCCAAGACCCATTCTAGTTGAAGATCACCACGTCTCCCCGGCCTAGCTAAACCCAGTGACCCATAATTATAAACTCTTCCTTCCCCATTTTGGGTTCTGTGCTCATCCTCCCCACCCCCAGCCCCACTGGCTGTGATCCACTTCCTCAGGAACAGCCCCGTCACCCTCTGCATCTCCCACAGGACACTCAGAGAGGAGCTGACAGTCCTCTGGGTTTAGGCCTTTCCTTCTGAACCAGCCTGGCCCAGCCCTGGGAATTGTATGTGTCTGTTAGTGCCACGTGCGGAGCTTGTGAGCAGAGTGGAAATGGGGCATATCCAGGGTTGTGGTGTTTCTTGCCTGACTGAGGCGTCATCGTCTTCCTCAGTCGTACCTGGTGAGGGCCTGGGGGCAACAGGCAGAGCCGTCTTGCTCTGTCAGCCCAGCCCTGCAACCCTACTCAGCTCTCACAGAACTGGGGGAGGAGGCCTATGGGTCTTCTTCTCCCAACTTCACCCTCACTGCGCTTTGCCTTCACAGACGCTCACTCTCTTTCCTATAACTTCACCGTCGGCCTTCAGCCCAGACGTGGACAGCTGTGGTGTGAGGTTCAAGGCCAGATAGACGGAGAGGTTTTTCTCTCCTATGAGTGTGGTCACGCTAAGGTCATATTCACAAGTCTACTAGGAGAAGAAGTGAAAACCACAAAGGCCTGGGAAAGACAGGTCGAAACACTCAAAGACATCAGGGACTGGATCAAGGACCAACTGCATGACTTTACACTGGAGAAACGCGTGGCCAGAGGTGAGTTAGAAAGTCCACGTACAGGAGGGCCGGATTAGGGGCTCAGCTACATTCACTGTTTATAAATAAAAAATATAATTGGATATTTGTCCTTCCCTATAGCCTGTTCCGGGTGCCACTTGTCGGGGTCTAGTCCCGGTGGTTTTAGGGTAATTTGAAGCAGGGTGGGACGGAGTCAGTGATTGATTTAGAGAGAAATAAGAAAAGAATGTTGTAGATAAGAAAATAGAGGAGAGAAAGAGGCTGATATTTCTTGGTTTACATAGAAAGCCAATAAAACTTCAAGACAAGAAGTTTTCCCTGTTCACGGAGGCCACAGGTGTCCTCCCGGTCTCCCGAGGGAGTGAAGAGGCAGAACGTCTTTCCGTTTAGGTCTTAGAAACCCGGGCAGATAAGTGAACGCAGGGAGCCTCTATGTTCTAAGGGATCAGCCTGAAAAGAGAGTGAGAGGGAGAGAGAGAGAATGATTGACACGGGGAGACCAAGCTGCTTTGGTGAGCAAGGCCTCATAGCTTTATTTTTAAAATGGACTTTTATATCTTTTTCACAAACGATGTTGGGTACATTATCTTTTGGCCTTGGAGACCTGTGAAACATTTTAAGACCCTCTTTTGATAAAGGCTGTTCAACCAGAAAACTTATTTCCCCTTGAAGTGTTTTTTCTTTATATGTCTAATCTATGTCAGCCTCAGAAAGTATCAAACAAAGTTACATTTTTCATGGAGCAAAGGTGCAGTAAGTTACAACAAAGAAAAAACCAATTAGCTCAAAAGTCTGATGTGGTTAGTTTCAAGGCTACATTTGTTTTTTAGTTTTTTTTTTTTTTTTTTTTACATTTTAACTATGTTAACAAATATACTGCCAGATGCACAGTGGGTAAGAGATATAGGAAGTTAGCAACAAGTATTGGCTCAACAGTGAAATCTTATACCAGCACTACTCTAATAACTTTTTAACTCTTTGAAAGGCTCTATGTTTTAGGCTTTCCGTGCCTCTCACATTTGGGAGGGTGTAAACAATCACATGCATAGTTGTAAAAGTCTGGGTAAGGCAAGTTAGAGAGCCATCAGAGGGGTTTTAGCCAAAACACTCCTTTTACATGCAGGAGACTGTTAGCTGGAGCTCTAAGTTAACTCTTTCCAGAGAAAGGTGGTGGGGGGACAGCCCCCTGTTAATGTTAGAAGAGTTGGTGAGAGCATAATGCAGTAAGGCAGGCAGACTCTGGTTTTGGGGGTAGATGTTCAAGAAAGCCCAGGGGGGTTTCCTCGAGGCCTGATCTTGCCTTTGCGTTTTGTCAGGCCCCTTTCCTCATGACCTTTGCCACAGGTGGGATTCCCCATGCTGGCTCCCAGCACCAGTGGAAAGAGTGGCCTTTGGGGAGAGCACAGGGCCACATTAGCTGGGCCAAGGGAAGTGGACCCAGGTGGGGCAAAGAATCTGTCAAGCTCAGAGGCTGAGCTCTTTCTTTCCCTGGGTGGGAGCAGACCCTCTCACCCTGCAGACCAGGATGGCATGTCGCTGTGAGGATGACAGACACATCAGGGGATCCTGGCAGTTTGGATTGAATGGACAAATGAGCCTCCACTTTGATTCGGAGAATGGACACTGGAGAGTGGATCACCCCAGAGGCAGATGGATGAAAGAGAAGTGGGAGAGTGACAAAGCTGTGACCGACTTCCTGAAGAAGATCTCCATGGGAGACTGTTGGGGCTGGCTTCAGGCTTTCATGTTGCACTGGGAGGAAACATTGAAGGCCACAGGTAAGTGAGAAGAGGAAGAGAAAGTGATCCTCCTCTCATGGTGACACGGACCCACCCCTGTGTGTGTGTGTGTGTGTGTGTGTGTGTGTTTGTCTGTTTGAGAAAGTGATCCATCGGAAGTGAGTTGTCCTGGGAGAGCAATGGCCCAGGGATACTCTGTCATCCTCCTTCCTCTTCCACCTCCTGACGTCTCTCCTCACAGCACAGGCCTCTGGACGATTGAACATGGATTTTCGCTGATGCAAAACCTGTAGACATCTTTTGAATTTCAAGGATTTATTTCTCACTGTACCCTCTTTCCAGAATCATTTTTCAAATGTCACCCGTCCTTCTTCTGGAAATCTGTCAATACCACCTCTGCTGTCAGCTCCTGAGGACTCCATTTTCATGTCACCGTCTCTGATGTCACAGCAGGACTGAGTGGCTGTGTTGGAAACCTTGCTCCCCCATTAGCTGTCAGCATCCCCTGAGGACTGCGCTCCTCCCTTCCCCCCATCTCGCCTGTGGATCTATCTCAGGGGCCTCCATGTGATGGGTGCAAGCTGTCTGCACAGTAGGGGTACTGAGTCAGGGGGGCGAGGAGGCATCTGCCGAGTTTGGGGTCTGGACAAGGGCTTCACTCTTACTCTCCTTGCAGCACCACCGACCACAGTCCACACTACAGTGCGGCCCACAGCCCCAGCCAGCAACCACATAACTGAGATCGTCCTTGTGGTTCTCGCCGTTTTCGTCATAATAATTATCGTAGCCTGGATCCTTTGCAAGAAGAGGTACTGAGGGCAGAATTCAGAGGGAAGGCAGGGGCACAGGGCCTGGTGTGAGGATGGGGAAGGTGAATCCCAGCCAACCCCTGCCCCTCCCTGAACCTCCTCATCCTGCAAATGAGTAGGGGGATAAGACCCCATATCACCTGAGAGCAGAACTCCACAAGCTCAGCCCTGAGTTCTGAGAGGTCCCCACTGTCAGGTGACATTGTGAAAAGGGAGGGGCCTTCACTAGGCTGAGGGCCTACTGATGCTTAAAGGGTTTAGCCAAGTCCCCTGACTGAGCACAGACTGCTGGCTGGCAGGGCCCCCGGTAGGTGGTGTGAGAACAGCAGGTGCTCAGGGTGAGGGCAGGACTCCCGGGGGCTGAGAGCAGCATGGGGCTCCACATGATGTGTCAGCGGGGAGGGGACCCACCCAGGGGCCAAGATGAGAGGGGCCGGGCTCTCATCCCAGGAGGAAGGGGTGGGAAGGCCTTTGCAGACCCAACTCCAAAGGCCCGTTCTCACCGGAAGTGGCCTGGGTCAAGCAGGCAAGGCAGGAGCCCCACAGCAGAGACTGGGG
>SJYQ01006455.1:62726-77591 GCA_006410935.1 Redunca redunca
GATGGTCAGTTTTGCTTTCTTATCATGCGTGTGTTCAGTGGAGGACCACTTTTGATTTCCTTTAAGTACTTTTCCTTTGTGTTCACAACTTGACCAACTGTTTGATGCCAAAGGCCTGGCTTCTGCCCTGTCTTGGCTTTTGACATGTCTATTTCAAAAGCTTAACTATTTCTACCCTTGGATTTAAAGAGAAAGATGTTTGATTCTTCCTCTCACTTGGACATGTAGAGGCCACTGTTAGGTCATTTTTTTCTTCTCTTAAGCTTTTCTTCCAAGGAGCAAGCATCTTTTCATTTCTTAATTAAAATTAATTTTCATTTAATGGCTTCAGTCACCTTCCACGGTGATTTTGGAGCCCTAGAAAATAAAATCTGCCTCTGTTTCCACCTTTTCCCCATATTATTGCCATGAAGTGATGGACCTGGATAGCAAAATCTTAAGTTTTTAGAATGTTCAGTTTTAAGCCAGAGTTTTCACTCCTCCTTCACCTCCCCCAGGAGTCTCTTGTTCCCCTTTGCTTTTTGCCATTTGGGTGGTATCATCTGCACATCTGAAGTTGTTGTTATTTCTCCCGGCAATCTTGAATCTAGCTTGGGCTTCATCTAGCCCAGCATATCACATGATGTACTTGGCATAGAAGTTAAATAAGCAGAGTGACAACATGCAGAGTGACAACATACAGCCTTGACGTTCTCCTTTCTGAATTTGAACCACTCCATTATTCCATGTCCAGTTCTGACTATTGCTTCTTGTCCTGCATACAGACTTCTCAGGAGACAGGTAAAGGTGGTCTGATACTCCCATTTCTTTAAGAATTTTCCAGTTTGTTGTGATCCACGAAGTCAAAGGCCCTAGCGTAGTCAATGTAGCAGAAGTAGATGTTTTTCTAGATTCCCTTACTTCTTCTGTGATCCAGCAGATGTTAGCAATTTGATCTCTGCTTCCTCTGCCTTTTCTAAATCCAGCACGTATATTGGAAGTTCTTGGTTCACCTACTGCTGAGGCCTCAGTGCAGTTCAGTTCAGTCGCTCAGTCGTGTCCGACTCTTTGCAACCCCATGAATCGCAGCACGCCAGGCCTCCCTGTCTATCACTCAAACTCACATCCATCGAGTCAGCGATGCCATCCAGCCATCTCATCCTCTGTCGTTCACTTTTCCTCCTACCCCAGTCCCTCCCAGCATCAGAGTCTTTTCCAGTGAGTCAACTCTTCTCATGAGGTGGCCAAAGTACTGGAGTTTAAGCTTTAGCATCATTCCTTCCAAGGAACACCCAGGACTGATCTCCTTTAGAATGGACTGGTTGGATCTCCTTGCAGTCCAAAGGATTCTCAAGAGTCTTCTCCAACACCACAGTTCAAAAGCATCAGTTCTTCAGCGCTCAGCTTTCTTCACAGTCCAACTCTTACATCCATACATGACCACAGGAAAAACCATAGCCTTGACTAGACGGACCTTTGTTGGCAAAGTAATGTCTCTGCTTTTGATGATGCTATCTAGATTGGTCATAACTTCTTCCAAGGAGTAAGCGTCTTTGAATTTCATGGCTGCAGTCACCATCCGCAATGATTTTGGAGCCCCCCAAAATAAAGTCTGACACTGTTTCCGTTGTTTCCCCATCTATTTCCCATCAAGTGATGGGACCAGATGCCATGATCTTTGTTTTCTGAATGTTGAGCTTTAAGTCAACTTTTTCACTCTCTTTCATTTTCATCAAGAGGCTTTTTAGTTCCTCTTTACTTTCTGCCATAAGGGTGGTGTCATCTGCATATCTGAGATTATTGATATTTCTCCCAGCAATCTTGATTCTAGTCCACTTGTGCTTCTTCCAGTCCAGTGTTTCTCATGATGTACTCTGCATGTAAGTTAAATAAGCAGGGTGAGGCCTGGCTTGAAGAATTTTGAGCACGACCATGCTAGCATGTGAAATGTGTAGGATGGTATGAGAGTTTCAACATTCTTTGGTATTGAAATGAAAAACGACATTTTCCAGTCCTATGACCATTGCAGAGTTTTCCAGATATGCTGACATATTGAGTGCAGCATTTTAACAGCATCATCGTTTAGGATTTTAAATTGCTCAGCTGGAATTCCATCACCTCTACTAGCTATGTTCTTAGTAATTCTTCCTAAGGCCCACTTGACTTCACACTCCAAGATACCTAGCTCTAAATGAGTGACCACACCATCGTGGTTATCTAGGTCGTTTAGACCTTTTTGCACACTTCTTCTGTCTGATTTGTCACCCCTTTTTCATCTCTTCTGCTTCTGTTAGGTCCTTTCAATTTGTCCTTTATTGTGCCCATCTTGGCATGAAATGTTCCCTTGGTATCTCAAATTTTCTTGAACAGATCTCTAGGCTTTCCCTTTCTGTTTTTTCCCTCTATTTGCATTGATCATTTAGGAAGCCTTTCTTACCTCTCCTTGCTACTCTTAGGAATTCTGCATTCAGATGGAGAGATCTTTCCTTCTCTCCTTTGACTTGCACATCTTTTCTTTTCTCAGCTATTTGTAAGGCCTCCTCAGAAATTATATTGTCTCCTTGTATTTCTTTTTCTTGGGGATGGTTTTGCTCAGCACCTGCTGTAAAATGCCATGAACCTCCATCCATAGTTCTTCAGGAACTCTGTGTACCACATATAATCCCTTAAATCTATTTGTCACTTCCACTGTATAATATGAGATTTAATTTAGGTCATAGCTGAATGGCATAGTGGTTTCCTACTTTCTTCAATTTAAGTCTGAATTTTTTAATAAGGACCTCATGATCTAAGCCACAGTCAGCTCCCGGTCTTGCTTTTGCTGACTGTATGGAGGTTCTCCACCTTTGGCTACAAGGAATATAACCTGGCTGATTTCAGTATTGACCATCTGGTAATGTCCATGTGTAGAGTCTTCTCTTGTTTTGTCGAAAGAGTGTTTTTGCTATGACTAGTGTGTACTCATGACAAAACTCAAAATAGCCTTTTCCTGCCTTCATTTTTTACTCCAAAGCCAAACTTTCCTGTTACTCCAGGAATCTCTTGACTTCCTACTTTTTCATTCCAATCTCCTATGATAAAAAGGACATCTTTTGGGGGGGTTAGTTCTAGAATGTCATGTAGGTCTTCACAGAAGCATAAACCTATGAAAAGATTGAACATATCTTGAATAATCAACCTGACAAAAAATAGCTGGGATATCCTCATATACTCATATAACTGACAGCCTTTAAAATAAATCTGGATCAAGTGGTACAGGAAATGCAATAACAGGAGTTTTCATACATTGTCTGTAGGAGTAAAACTGAATCCTGTCTTGAGATGTATATTTCACTGTATCTCAACAGTAGATCGTTTGTCCGTCTTACTACACAACCAACCCAATGTTAGTTCCAGATGGAAAATGTAGACCAAAAGCCATGGAGATACAGCAAAACCTCAGAGCTAGTCGAGGCTGTGTTCCAGACCCGGGCAATAAAGTGAATATCATAATAAAGTGAATCACATAAATTTTTCATTTCCCACTTTGTATATAGTTAATTGACACTGTCTTACATCTGTTAAGTGTGCAATAGCTTTACAACTAAATAAATAATATACAGAATTTCATTAACAACACTTTGTTTCTAAAATAAAGTAGTTTGAACATCATCTCTGTCTTCACAAGTCAAAATCTTTTTGCTGGTGGAGGGTCTTGTCTCAGTGTCCGTCTGCTGACTGATCAGGATGGTGGTTGCTGAAGGTTGGGGTGGGTAGGGCAATATCTGAAAAGAAAACAACAATGAAGTTTGCCACATCTTTTGACTCTTCCTTTCACAGATTTCTCTGGAGCATGCAGTGCCCTTTAACAGTGTTTTTACCCACATCTTTGAAAATTGAAGTTTATCCTCTGCAGTCCGCTGCTGCTTTTTTCAACGAAGTTTATGTTACATTCTAAATACTTTGTTGTCATTTCCATAAACTTCATAGCTTCTTCACCAAGAGCAGTTTCTGACTCAACAAACCACTTTCTTTGCTCATGCATAAGAATGAACCCTCCTTCATTTCAGCTTTATGATGCAATTGCAGCAATTCAGCCACATCTTCAGGCTCCACTTCTAACTGTAGCTTCCTTGTTATTTGCACTACATCTGCACTTACTTTCTCCAGTGAATTCTTGAACCCCTCAAAGTCATTTGTGAAGGTAGAAATCGACTTCTCCCATACTCACATTAATGTTGATATTTCAACCTATTCCCACGATTCACTGTTTTCAGAGGAATCTATAATCATGAATCCAAGGTAAAGGGACTGCCCTGGTGGCCCACTGGTGAAGAATCTACCTTCCAATGCAAGGAATGATGGCTTGACACTTGTTCAGAAAACTACCTGTTCAGATACCTAATATCTCACATGTTGCCAAACAACTAAGCCCATGTGTCGCAACTCCTGAGCCCAGGCAACAACACTAGAGAGTCTGTGTTCTGCAATGAAGGATCCTGCACGACCCAACAAAGACCCTGCATGCCTCAATTATGACCAATGCAACCAAAAAAATAAATTAGTGAATGGTTTTTTAAAAGACAATACGTTTTTTCAAAAAAACGAAGTCAGTGCAGAGATTTTTCAGTTGACTTTGTCCAGATCCAACAGAGGAATAACTATCTATGCAGCTATAGCCTATAATGTACTTCCTAAATGCTATGAGTTGAACATCATAATTACTCCATGATCCATGTGCTTTGGAATGGATGTTGTGTTGGCAGCCATGAAAATAACATGAATCTCCTTGTACTTCTCCATCAGATTCTTGGATACTTTGTCAATCAGCAGAATTATTTTGAAAGTGATCTTTCTTTCTGAGCAGTTGGTCTCAATATTGGACTTAAAACACTTGGCACCAATGTCGTAAACAGGTATGCTGTCATCCAGGCTTCACTGTTTCACTTAGAGAGCACAGGCAGAACAGATTCAGCCTAATTCTAAAGGGCTTTAGAATTTTTCAAGTGGTAAATGACCATCGACTTTCAGTAATCTGCTGCATTGGTCCTTATCAAGAGAATCAGCCTGTTCTTGGAATCTTTAAAGCCAGGCATTGACCACTTTTCTCTAGGTATCAAAGTCCTGGCAGGCATCTTCTTTCAGTAGATGGATATTTTGTCTACACTGGAAATCTCTGGCTGATTGGAGCCACCTTCATAGATTATCTTAGCTAAATCTTTTGGAAAACTTGCATCAGCTTCTATACCAGGTCTAGTTACTACACTCTGCACTTTATGTTATGGAGATGCCTTCTTTCCTTAAACTTCATGAAGCACCCCCCTGCTATATTCAAATTTTTCCTCTGCAGCTTTTTCACCTTTTTCAGCCTTCATAGAAATCAAAAGAATTAGGGCTTTGATCTCGATTAGGCTTTTGCTTTAGAAAATGTTGTGGTTGGTGGGATCTTCTATCCAAATCCATAAACCTTTCTTCATATCAGCAATTAAGGACGTTTTGCATTCTCAGAGACTCACAGACTTAGAGAACAAACTTATAGTCGCTGGGGGTAGGATAGGGGAAAGATATCGTTAGGGAGTGTGGAAAGGTCATGTACACCCTGCTCTATTTAAAATGGATTGCCTTCAAGGGCCTAAGTATGGCACATGGTGTGTCTGTGTGTGTGTGCTCTCTTTCCGTGTGTGTCCAACTCTTTCTGTCCTCATGGACTGTAGCCTGCCAGCTCCTCTGTCCATGGGATTTTCCAACCAAGAATACTGGAGTGGGTTGCTCTTTCCTTCTCCAGGGGATCTTCCCAGCCCAAAGAACGAACCGACAACTCTGCTCAATGTTATGTGACTGCCCTGTCAGGATGGGAGTGTAGGGAGAATGGATACGTGTATGTGTACAGGTGAGTCCCGTAGCTGTTCACCTGAAACTATCCCAGCACTGTTTGTAAATCAGCTATACCCAATACAAAATAAAAAGGTTTTTTAAAATAGACTGTTTTTTAGTTGGAGTAGTTGAAGCTATTCTGGGAAAAAGATACAAAGAGATGAAAAACCCAACTGCCACTTTTGAAGAGCCCAGAGCAAAAGCAGTATGCCTCACGTTCCCCCAGCACACAACAACACTTGAGGGTTCAGCCAGTCACTAGCCACCCTTCTGACTGACCCCTGGGAACACCCCTCCCCTCACCCCATAGAAAGAACAAGCTCGCCCCACCTCCTTGGGGAGTGAGTAAGCAAGGAAACTATCATTTGTTCTCTCTCCTCTCAGCTGCAGCAGGAGCCCCAATAAAGACTTACCTCAACTTCTTTTGATTAGGAAATTTGATTTATTTCTATTGTCTGGCCTCTGGTTGATTTCTACTGATGAAGGAGGCCAAGAGTCTGGTGTGTAACAATTTGGGAACAAGAGACACACGGGGGCTGGAAGGAGGATAGGACTCAGGCTTGGGTGAGGCAGCAACTTGGTGGGTTCAGGTGACCGATGTGTCAGGGGAAGACTCTCATGCATAGGCCTGGGGACAGGGGCCTGGGTTTAATATCTGGTAAGACGCAACACGGAGACCACGTAGCCCCAGTGGAGGAGGCTGGCAAAGAGGCAAGTGACTGGGAAAGCAGGAGAAAGGCAGAAAGACAGCATTAGTGTCCTAATGGACAGCCAGGTGGGGGAAGACGGGGCTTTCCGGACAGGCCTGGCCACCCCCACTGTGCATGCTCCTGGCACCTGGACACAACTAGAACCCAGACGGGAATGGAATCAACTGGGAGGTGATTTTCATGAGCGTTGACCACTAGCATACTTCCAAGGACATGAAACTGCACCTGACTGCTCTTGCTACTTCGGTAAAACTCTGCTGGCGTCCGTTTCCACATCTATAAATAGGGAACCCAGCCTCACTCAGTGACAAGACATGAAATGGAGCACTGCCCGTGCCTGTCAGCGCGACCCTCCGAGGTCAGGGCTCAGTCACCCCTGAAGCTAGCAGACGCCAAGAGCCCCATGAAAACAGAGAGATGGAGCCCTCTGTCACAGAGTTGACCTCTCAATGTCATTGGTAGACCGACTTCCCAAGAATTAGGAGGTCTTGTCAGTCCCAATGAGTGATGGATGATCTCAGTCTTCATCAGTGGCTAGCCCTGAGACGTAAACGTGAGATGCTCGATGCTGCTTGGACACTGCACAAAAGTAAATTATGAGGGGGAAGAAAATGGATCACACAGGCTACAGTGTAGATCCCCTGGAGGAAAGCATTGCAGTCCACTCCTGTATTCTCGCCTGGAGAATCCCCATGGACAGAGGAGCCCGGTGGGCTAAAGTCCACGGGGCACTAGGAGTCAGACATGGCTGACGCAACTCAGCAAGCACAAAGGCCCCCGAGTAGAACAAGCCGCAGGGAGAGACCGCCAGGGGGCGCCCGGGGAGCACAGGCTCCCCGTCTCCACGCGGATCCTGGAAAATCGGGTTCCGGCCCCAGTCCTCAAACTCTTTCTAATGAGCAGTTACTTTGGCCCACAAAAGGTCTAGGACTACTCTGGGACAGAAACTACTAGAAAATATATCGCTGCTGATACTGCAGTTAAGGGCTCTCTCCAGGCCCTTTCCACAGATTCGCAGTTTTCCGGTGGGGGTGGTGTTTTTTTTTGGGGGGGGGGGGCGGGGGCAGTGGGGAATCGAGTCTTAAGAAAAGCAGGGCTTTCCTCGAAGCTCAGTCACTAAAGACTCATCCTGCAACGTAGGAGATCCGGCTTCGATCCCAGGGCCAGAAAGATCCCAAGGAGGAGGGCATGGCGACCCGCTGAAGTTCTCTCGCCTGGAGAACCCCCGTGGTCAGAGGAGCCCGGCGGGCTACAGCCCCGGGGTCGCCAGAGTCGGACACGACTGAGCGAGTGAACCTCCCCCGCAGGAGGGCTGCAGGCGGGAACGGGGAGGAAGGTTGAGGGGCGAGAAGGAGTCGGCGGAGAAAGAAACGCTGAGGAAAGGGAGGAGCAAGGAGTGAGTCACGAGGGGGCGGCTACTGCCCGGCGTCAGCGACGCGGGGAGGAAACCGGGGCGGAGAATGGACTGAAACGCCTGGCGAGCCTTCCTATAAATAGCTCCCTGCGAAGTCGGATCCAACTAGTCTCCAGCCGGTGATGGACTGGAAGGCTGGCCCCGGAGCGCGTCTTGGTTTCGCGGCTCTGGTGCTCCTCGTGGCTCTCCGGTTCTGCCGGATGCGAGGCGGTGAGTTCGGGGACTAACCTGCGAGGAGAGGACACGGGGCCATAAGACCCGAGAGGGACGGGGTGTCCGAGGCGGCTCGGGGAACACCGCGGCTGCGCCGCCTCCCTGCTTTAAAGCTCCGCGCGCTGCTTTCCCGCTGGGCCCCTGCTCCCCGCCTCCTCTCGCGGCTGGATGCCGTCCCCCTGCAGGGAAAAGACGAGATCTGGGTGAAAAGGGAATCCCGGCAGGAAGGGAGGGAAGGCAGGGAGACGTGAGGGGCAGGTCGGCGTCACGAAATGCTGCTGCAGCCCCCCGGGCGCCCCCGTCAGGATTCGGAGTCACTGAAGCGGGTGCAGGAAAGGTGGCGGCCGCTTCCGAGGGACCGAACCCACGGGGTTCGGGGGAAGGCTGGGTGGAGTCTGACCAGTTGCGCTGGCCGCAGGAGAGGTGGCGGGAGATGGGCAAGGGTCTAGGTGGGGTCCGCCACTTGGGCGGGGAGTGGGGGAGTCAGTGCAGGAGGGAGGGGCGGGGAGATGGGTGGAGTCTGTCCTAGGAAGCCTCCTTAGAGTCCTGCTTGGTTACAACACTATTTTTTCCGAATTCCTCCCCATCCCAAGAACCTCAGGGCCTCCACCCACTTCCCATCTGTGAAGGAATCCTAAACCTGCCCTCTGTCAACTGGCACCCTATCCTCTTGCCTGAGAATTCACCCCAGCTGAAGCCTCCCAGCCTGGCCCCCAGGATAAAGCAGGAGAGATGGGAGACGAGTTTCCCAAAGTGTGTGACATAGGGCATGAGGGTGAGCACGGGGACCCCCACTTCTACCCTTCCGTCCCACATTCATATTCCCTGAGACTATGGAGACAGTGGCCTGTAATAGCTAGTATTTAAGACAGGAGTTGGAGAACCTATTCTTCAAAAGACAGAGAGTAAATCTGTTGGTCTTGACCCGCCATTTGGTGTCTGTGTGCATTATACATCTCCACGTTTGTGCTACAAGAGCAGGCAAAGACTACCTGAAAAAAATACAAAAGAACCATGTGACTGCCCTGGGTCACAATACAGTAACAGATGACTTATCCCCTAGGGACTACTGCAAGGGATGCCTTAGCTGCCTGTTGGTGAACCAAAAACCTGCTCTGTCCTACCTTGTAGGTTCTGGGTGGTGTGAATGTGAAAGGAGTGTGGGTCCAGCAGATATGGGCTAATGTCCCCTGACCCCCTCTGCTCTAGAGTGGTTTCCATGGTCCATGGAGATATAGGGGACACTGCACAAAGCCTCAGGCATGGGCAGAGAATAGTGTGTGCATGCTAAGTGGCTTCACTCATGTCCAACTCATTATGATCCTATGGACTATAGCCCATGAGGGTCCTCTGTCCAAGAGATTCTCCAGGCAAGAACACTGGACTGGGTTGCCATGCTCTCTTCCATGGGATCTTCTCTCACTCAAGGATAGATCCCACATCTACTCCAGCTCTGACATTGCAAGCGGATTCCTTACCACTGAGCCACGGGGGCAGGCCCAGAGAATAGTGGTCCTACAACAATTCTGATGTCAGGCCTAGGCCACCTGCTGCTCTCTCTTATTTGTGGCCTCTGGCCCTTCTTATACCAAACCACAATATCACTTAAATCCTATGATGGTTGGTCTATCTGAACTAATGATTAGGGGTTGATGAGCCCAGATCATGATAGACAATGTTGACATTTCATGACCAGAGGCCTGACCTCCACCAGCCCCCAGGACCATACCAGGAGCCACATCTGAATGGTGTAGTAGTCCCCACTGCAAATCGCATGGCCTTGCTTCAGGACATAAAGAGTCTGTGTTGTGAACCTCCAAGTAAAATGCCATAGAGGGCACATTGCACCTTTCTGACCACAGATACCTCTGACGTCACAGGTTCTGCTGGCTCAACTGCCCAAGAAGCAGGTCATCAGTCACCACTCATCTGTGACTGCTTTTGTACTAGGACAGCAGTTGTAACAGAAAACTATGGTCTGCAGAGCCTGAATATGTCATATATACAATTATAGAAATTTATGGCCACACTGGGAATTAAATGGAGAAAGGATAGGGACGACACTCCTGCAGCCCTGGAGGGTTGTAGGTTGGTACTCCTCTCTGCCATTTTCTCCAGAATATGATATTGCTTACACGTACTATTGGGGGATGAAGGTCAGTGTCAGAAGTGTGAACTTGGAAATCGCTTCTATGGTAGCCCTCACCGCACGGTAATATACTAACTGTGAAGATTTTTCATTCATATTGCAAATGCAATGGAAGTGAAATGAGCACTATGAGGACCAGTGAATGGGTGACACTCCTGTGGGCAGGATGTGGGACAGATGTGTATTCCTTACCACAGACCTCAGGCACCACAGTAATAACAGGAGGGCCATGGTGATGTTTCAGATTGCTGGGCATGCTGACAGTCCCACTCTAGGTCCTTATGGATGTGGGGGTGGCTTCTCTGCCAAGTGTTCACTTACCCCAGTCAATGACCGTGTGGCTTCCAAGGCCAGAAGGACTTCTGCACTTGCTGTGGTGATAAGAGTGCCCTCCTTGCTGATGCCTGGCATCTCTGTCTCTAGGAATGGATTCTGAATATAAGACCTGACTCAGTGCTGGGAACTGGGCAAAAGACATGGACATTTTGTTGGGATGCCTGCACTCAGCTTCCTGAACACCCAGCCTTGTCTTTGTCTCTGTTTTTTTTATATAATTTTTCCTTTCAATCGTGTAGTTTTTAGCAGGGCTCACTGCTCTTCTGTTTGCCTCTAGGATCGCCCCGTGCTAGGAGCCAGCGTGGTACTCCCTGCAGTGAGGCCTGGCTACAGTGGGGCTCTCTGGTCCCCTTGGCAGCTGCATCTGCTTTGTTTCTGACATAGGGCACTCCCCCTGGCATCAGCTCTTTCCCCTTCTCCATGCTCACTCCTGCTGGAAGCGCACAGGAACACCAGTCCCACCACCGTCCCTGACCCTCAGCAAAAGTCACCCTTGAGCTGTTGGAGATGTTTCTCATCCATTGTTTCCTCTCGGGCTTCATAGAACCTGGGGGACTGCACGCTTTCCTGCCCTTTCATACCGTGCCCACCCTGGCACAGTCACTTCTCTGAACCTTTGATCCCCTCCTCTACCACCTGCCTCGGAAGTTCTGGATTTTCTCTTTCATGCCATGTGGGCCAGGCCTTCTCCAGGATCCCAAGACCCATGAAAGCAGTAGATCAGCAGCATCTCCCTGGCCTTCCTAAATCCTGTGACCCCAGTTGTGAATTCTCCTTTCTGCAGCTTTGGGTTCTGTGTGGGCCTTATGAGCACAGTAGAGTTAATGTTATGTGCTTTCTCCACTTGGTCAGCCTGTAGGTGGTGTTCGGGGGCAGGGGGGCCTTCCCGCTCTACCAACCCAGCCCTGCAGCTTTCCTCTGCTCTCACATAAGTTTGGGGGAGGAGGTAATGGGTCTTTTTCTCCAAAGTCTGCCCTCACCTGCATTTTCCTTCATAGACGCTCACTCTCTTTGCTACAACTTCACCGTCGATCCTCACCCCAGTCCTGGAGAGCCGTGGTGTGTGGTTCAAGGCCAGGTAGATGGGAATGCTTTTCTCTCCTATGACTGTGGTGGCACCAGGATCCAATCCACAAGTCCACTGGGAGAGGAGGTGAAAACTACGAACACTTGGGAAACCCAGAGACAAACACTGAGAGACATCGGGGACTTCCTCAAGGGGCAACTGCCTGACATTATACCGGAGAAACACACACCGAGAGGTGAGTTCAATTCAGTTCAGTTCAGTCGCTCAGTCATGTCCTACTCTTTGGGACCCCATGGACTCAGCACGCCAGGATTCCCTGTCCTTCACCAACTCCCAGAGCTTGCTCAAACTCATGTCCATCAGGTCAAACTCACGTCCATTGAGCCCAGGGGTGAGTTAGGAAGTCCAGGTACTGAAGGAGCTGCACCCATTGTTTATGGGTAAAAAATTCACTGGGTATTATTGGTCCTTCCCTGGTAGTCTGGTGGAAGGAGCGGGCCTTGGAGGAGAGAACAGGGCCAGATTACCTGGGCCCAGGCGGGGTGGACACGGTGAGGCAAAGAATTTGTCAAGTCCAGAGCCTGAGCTCTTTCTTTTCCTTGGTGGTGTCAGGCCCTCTGACCCTGCAGGGCAGGATGACGTGCTGGTATGAAGAGAATGGACGCATCAATGGATCTTGGCAGTTTGGCTTCAATGGAGAAATGTGCCTCCACTTTGATTCAGAGAATGGGCACTGGACAATGGATCACTCTGGAGGGAGACGGATTAAAGAGAAGTGGGAGAAGGACAGAGCTGTGATCAACTTCTTCAAGAAGATCTCCATGGGAGACTGTCGGGCCTGGCTTCGGGAGTTTATGGTGCACTGGGAGAAAATGTTGAAGACCTCGGGTAAGTGAGATGAATATAAAGAAATGGTAGTCCACTCAAGGTGATATGGACCCACCCTGTGTGTGTGCATGTGTGTGTGTGTGTGTGTCTGTGTGTCTGTGTGTTTTGGCAAAGTGATCCATCTAAAGTGAGCTGTTCCTGAAACGGATGGCCCTAGAGAGTGTCATAGTGAGTGATCTAAGTCAGAAAGAGAAGGAGAAATATCATATGACATGCCTTATATGTGGAATCTAAAAAGAAATAGTACAAGAAAACTTACAAAACAGAAAGAGACTCACAGACAGAGAAAACAAGCTTATGGTTACACAGGGGAAGGGATAGTTAGGGACTCTGGGAAGGTCATGTACACACCGCTATATGTAAATGGATAACCAACAAGCTCCCACGGTATAGCACACGTAACTGTCCTCAGTGGTATGTGCCAGCCTGGATGGGAGAGGGGTTTAGGGGAGAAGGGGTGCATGTATATCTATGGCTGAATCCCTTTGCTGTTCACCTGAAACTATCATAACATTGTTAATGGCTATACCCCAATTAACAATGTTTTTGGAGTGAATAAAAATAAAACAAAAGAATGTAAAAAAGTAAAGTTAAAAAGTGAGTTGTTCCTGGGAGAACAGTGATCCGGGATGCTATGTCATCCTCCCTCCTCTTCCACGTCCTGACGTCTCTCCTCACAGCACAGGCATTTGAACGACTAAACATGGATTTTTGGTGATGCAAATCCTGTAGACATCTTTTTGATTTCTGGGATTTATTTCTCACTGTACCCTCTTTCCAGAATCTTCTTCTAAATGTCACCAATTCGACTTCAGGAAAACTGTCAATACCGCCTCTCTGTATCTCCTGAGGACTGCATCCTCAGGTCACCGTCTCTGATGTCACAGCAGGACTGAGTGGCGGTGTTGGAAACCTTGCTCCCCCATTAGCTGTCAGAGCCCCCTGAGGACTGGGCTCCTCCCTTGCCCCTGTCTGGCCTGAGGATCTATCACACGGGCCTCCATGTGATGGGTGCAAGCTGTCTGCACAGTAGGGTTACTGAGTCAGGGGGGCGAGGAGGCATCTGCCGAGTTTGGGGTCTGGACAAGGGCTTCACTCTTACTCTCTTTGCAGCACCACCGACCACAGTCCCCGCTACAGTGCAGCCCACGGCCCCAGCCAGCAACCACATAACCAAGATCGTCCTTGGAGTTCTCTCCGGTTTCGGTTTTGTCATAATTATCGTAGCCTGGATCCTTTGCAAGAAGAGGTACTGAGGGCAGAATTCAGAGGGAAGGCAGGGGCACAGGGCCTGGTGTGAGGACGGGGAAGGTGAATCCCAGCCAACCCCTGCCCCTCCCTGAACCTCCTCATCCTGCAATTGAGCAGGGGGATAAGACCCCATATCACCTGAGAGCAGAACTCCACAAGCTCAGCCCTGAGTTCTGAGAGGTCCCCACTGTCAGGTGACATTGTGAAAAGGGAGGGGCCTTCACTAGGCTGAGGGCCTACTGATGCTTAAAGGGTTTAGCCAAGTCCCCTGACTGAGCACAGACTGCTGGCTGGCAGGGCCCCGGGTAGGTGGTGTGAGAACAGCAGGTGCTCAGGGCAAGAGCAGGACTCCCGGGGGCTGAGAGCAGCATGGGGCTCCACATGATGTGTCAGCGGGGAGGGGACCCACCCAGGGGCCAAGATGAGAGGGGCCGGGCTCTCATCCCAGGAGGAAGGGGTGGGAAGGCCTTTGCAGACCCAACTCCAAAGGCCCGTTCTCACCGGAAGTGGCCTGGGTCAAGCAGGCAAGGCAGGAGCCCCACAGCAGAGACTGGGGGTAGGGCTGAGGCCAGGCCTGAGCTCCTGGAGCAGCAGCAGCAGCTGTGACTCAGCCTGTGGCCTGCACGTCCCCAGCCTCCTGGGGGCCCAGAGCCCCATCACTGAGCAGCCCTGCCTTGCGCAGAGGTGCCTGGGGGTGGTGGGCCTGAGCTGGGGTGGAGGCGCCCAGCTGGGGGGACCAGGGAGAGATGGGGGCAGGGACCCTGGTCCTGAGAGCTGTGTGTGCTGCTGGCTCAGAGGCTGGAGGGGCGCGAAGGAAGGAGTTTGCCTGCAGCCCCCCAAGGCTGTCAGGAAGCAAGGCCCCTCCTCTGGGGACCTGCTCCCTGGTCCTTTAGGCCCCATTTGGGGAGGATCCGGACCTGAGTATAGGGAGCAGATTGATTCCTCACTGGCTCCAGTCCTGAGCCTGAGCAGGGGTGTCAGGGCCTGGGGTGACTCTGTGATGCAGGAAGGAAGGAGGAGGTGACAAGAAGCTGCTGGGCCTGGG
>SJYQ01006455.1:85985-139053 GCA_006410935.1 Redunca redunca
CCCCACCCCAGGCCCAGCAGCTTCTTGTCACCTCCTCCTTCCTTCCTGCTTCACAGAGTCACCCCAGGCCCTGACACCCCCTGCTCAGGCTCAGGACTGGAGCCAGTGAGGAATCAATCTGCCCCCTTTACTCAGGTCCGGATCCTCCCCGAATGGGGCCTAAAGGACCAGGGAGCAGGTCCCCAGAGGAGGGGCCTTGCTTCCTGACAGCCTTGGGGGGCTGCAGGCAAACCTCCTTCCTTCGCGCCCCTCCAGCCTCAGAGCCAGCAGCACACACAGCTCTCAGGACCAGGGTCCCTGCCCCCATCTCTTCCTGGTCCCCCCAGCTGGGCGCCTCCACCCCAGCTCAGGCCCACCACCCCCAGGCACCTCTGCGCAAGGCAGGGCTGCTCAGTGATGGGGCTCTGGGCCCCCAGGAGGCTGGGGACATGCAGGCCATACTGAGTCACAGCTGCTGCTGCTTCAGGAGCTCAGGCCTGGCCTCAGCCCTGCCCCAGTCTCTGCTGTGGGGCTCCTGCCTTGCCTGCTTGACCCAGGCCACTTCCGGTGAGAACGGGCCTTTGGAGCTGGGTCTTCAGTTCTTGCTCTCAGGTGATATGGGGTCTTATCCCCCTGCTCATTTCCAGGGTTAGGAGGTTCAGTGATGGGCAGGGCTTGGCTGGGATTCACCTTCCCTGGCCTCACACCAGGCCCTGTGCCCCTGCCGTCCCTCTGAATTCTTCCCTCAGTACCTGTTCCTGGAAAGGACTCAGCCCAGGAAGACAGTTATGATGAAAATGGTGAGGACCACGGGGAGGATCCAGGTGGTGTGCTTGATGGCTGTGGCCGTGGAGTTGACTCTGAGGGGAGCTGCAGTTGGTGATGCTGTAAGGAAAGTGAGAGTGAAGCCTTTGTCCCGACCCCTAAACTAAGCAGATGCCTTCTCTGCCCCCCAGACCCAGGTACCCTACTATGGAGCTATTAGTGCATAATTTCTTTACAATGCTGTGTTGGTTTCTGTTTCGGGACAATGCAAATCAGCCATAATTAGATACGTATATCCCCTCCATCCTGAACTTTCTCTCCTGCTCCCATCCCAGCCCTCTAGGTCATCACATAGCGCCAGCCTGGGCTGCCTGTGTTATATGGCATCTTCCCACTGGCTAGCTATTTTCCGCATCATAGTACGTATATATGTCACTGCTACCGTCTCCATTCATCCTACCCTGTCCTTCCCCTGCTACGTTCACAAGTCTGTCTCGTGTCATGCAGTCATTTGAGCCAACCACATGGCAGCCGCTGTGACAGGTCCTGAGGTGAGACGGAGGAAGGGAGGAGCCCCATCTGCACAGAGCTCAGACAGTGAATGGGCGAGCAAGGTCCCCACACAGCCCCTCAGTCCTGCGTGACATCAGATGAGGTGGCACGAGGATGGGAACAGGTTAAGTCCTCTCAGGAGCTGATGTTTGAGGCAGTATCAACAGATTTCCAGAACTAGAATAGCTGATATTTTTAAAAAGTTTGTAGAGAGAGGGTCAGTAAGAAGAAAATCTGTAGAATTGGAGTGGTGCCCTCATATTTAGGGGTCAGCAAGAATCCATATACAATGGTTCAAAGGCCTGTGCTATGAGGGAGAGATGTCAGGAGGTGGAAGAGGAGAGAGGATCACAGAGCATCCCCAGGGCCATTGTTCTCCCAGGAACTACTCACCTTGAATAGGTCACTTTCATACACACACACACACACACACACACACACACACACACACACACAGAGGGGTGGGTCCATGTCCCTTTGAGTGGACTACCACTTCTTTCTTCTAGTCTCACTTACCTGTGGTTGTTGACATTTCCTCCCAGCGCACCAAGAAATCCCGAAGCCAAGCCCGACAGTCTCCCATGGAGACCTTCTTGAAGAAATTGGTCACAGCTCTGTCCTTCTCCCACTTCTCTCTCATCCGTCTCCCTCCAGAATGAATCACTGTCCAGTGTTCATTCTCCGAATCAAAGAGGAGGCACATTTGTCCACTGAAGCCAAACTGCCAGGATCCACTGATGTGTCCATCCTCTTCACACCGACAAGTCATCCTGCCCTGCAGGGTGAGAGGGTCTGCCCCCGGCCGTGGCAAAGAGCTCAGCCTCTGGGCTCGACAGATTCTTTGCCCCACCTGGGTCCACCTGCCCTGAGCCCAGCTAATCTGGCCCTGTTCTCTCCTCCAAGGCCTGCTCCTTCCACTGGACTACTAGGGAAGGACGAATATCCTCCATTTTATTTTTTACCCGAAAACAATGAATGAGTTTAAGCCCCCAGTCTGCTCCTTCTGCACCTGGACTTTCTAACTCACCTGCGACCGTGTGTTTCTCCGACGTAACATCAGGCAGCTGCTCCCTGAGCAAGTCCCCGATGTCTCTGAGTGTTTCGGTCTGTGTCTCCCAGGCCTTTGTCGTTTTCACCTCCTCCCCCAATGGACTTGTGAATTGGATCTTAGCACGACCACAGTCGTAGGAGAGAAAAAGCTTTCCGTCCACCTGGCCTTGAACCACACACCACGATTGTCCAGGTCTGGGCCGAGAATCGACAATAAAGGAATAGCAAAGAGAGTGAGCATCTGTGAAGGCAAAAGGCAGGTGAGGGCAGGGTTGGCAGAAAAAGGCCCATAGGCCTCCTCCCCTCAGTTATGTGAGAGCAAAGTAAAGGTGCAGGGCTGGCTTGGCAGAGCAAGCATGGTCCCTGCTGTTCCATCCCCAACACTCCATAGAGCCAGTGCCCCTCCCTTCCTTGTGGAGAAGGAGAAGTCCCCTGCTGGGCGGAAATTGCACATCGTGGATATGTCCCCTTGCCCACCAAGTCAGTACCCAGGATCGGCCAACAAACAGCCTTTCCAGACGGCTCTGCAGGAAAAGCCTAGATGGAAGGGGACTTTCAGAATCGAACCCAGTGTCCTGCCAGAGATGGAGAGCATGTGGGGGCTGCTTCCGAGGAGCATTTCATTTCTAGAATGGAGCCCCTTTTCAGAACGCATCCGCAGAGAAGGAAGCCACGTTTCCAGTGAGGAGTGCCCTTTCATCACCACAGTAAGCACGGAAGTCCTTTCCTTCTTTCACAATGAGCCACGAGACCATGGACTCAGCTAAGTGAACCTGAAGGAGCAGAAACGACTCCCACGTTCATGTTGGGCCTAGCATGTCACTAGCATGATGCACAGGGACTGCGGTATCGTCAGGGCCGCCCTGCTTCCGAAGTGAGGCTCGGGGCTCCAGGCAGTCAGTGGACAGCTGTGCCAGGCCCTGCTAACAGTGCTTATCCCTGGGTCCACAGACCCACACCACACTCATTTCACATCGCCTGAATTTCTGACATGAATGGACAATCTTTGTAGTTAGTAAAAGTAAAGTAATGTTCAAAATTCTCCAAGCCAGGCTTCAGCAATGCGTGAACAATGAACTTCCAGATGTTCAAGCTGGTTTTAGAAAAGGCAGAGGAACCAGAGATCAAATCGCCAACATCTGCTGCATCATCAAAAAAGGAAGAGAGTTTCAGAAAAACATCTATTTCTGCTTTATTGACTATGCCAAAGCCTTTGACTGTGTGGATCACAAGAAACTGTGGAAAATTCTGAAAGAGATGGGAATACCAGACCACCTGACCTGCCTCTTGAGAAATCTGTATGCAGGTCAGGAAGCAACAGTTAGAACTGGACATGGAACAACAGACTGGTTTCAAATAGGAAAAGGAGTACGTCAAGGCTGTATATTGTCACCCTGCTTATTTAACTTTTATGCAGAGTACAACATCAGAAACACTAGGCTGGAAGAAGCACAAGCTGGAATCAAGATGGCCGGGAGAAATATCAATCACCTCAGATATGCAGATGACACCACCCTTATGGCAGACAGTGAAGAAGATTTAAAGAGCCTCTTGATGAAAGTGAAAGAGGAGAGTGAAAAAGTTGGCTTAAAGCTCAACATTCAGAAAATGAAGATCATGGCATCTGGTCCCATCACTTCATGGGAAATAGATGGGGAAACAGTAGAAACAGTGTCAGACTTTATTTTTGGGGGCTCCAAACTCACTGCAGATGGTGACTGCAGCCATGAAATTAAAAGACGCTTACTCCTTGGAAGGAAAGTTACAACCAACCTAGACAGCATATTCAAAAGCAGAGACATTACTTTGTCAACCATGGTCCATCTAGTCCTGGCTGTGATTTTTCCAGTAGTCATGTATGGATGTGAGAGCTGGACTACAAAGAAAGCTGAGCGCAGACGTATTGATGCTTTTGAACTGTGATGCTGGAGAAGACTCTTAAGAGTCCCTTGGACTGCAAGGAGATCCAACCAGTCCATCCTAAAGGAGATCAGTCCTGGGTGTTCATTGGAAGGACTGATGTTGAAGCTGAAACTCCAATCCTTTGGCCACTTGATGAGAAGAGCTGACTTATTTGAAAAGACCCTGATGCTGGGAAAGATTGAAAGTTGGAGGAGAAAGGGACGACAGAGGATGAGATGGTTGGATGGTATCACTGACTCAATGGACATGGGTTTGGGTGGACTCTGGGAGTTGGTGATGGACAGGGAGGCTTGGCGTGCTGCAGTTCATGGGGTCGCAAAGAGCCTGACACGACTGAGCGACTAAACTGATAAAAACTGATCTCCCTGGGTATCTCAATATCCTTCACCTTAGCTTTTGTCTCTAAAAAGTCACACTTTTCAACTCCCACTCCTCTATCCCAAGGGTAAACTAACTGAGATGGGAGTTGCACTGTTGAGTGTGCCGCCTCTCAGATACTGAGTCATCTGCAACATGTCTTGGGACGTGCTGGGAGCTACCGGAACAGGATCATAAATAGTTCTGCTAGTGATTCTGTACAAACTGAAGTTTTTACTCCAAATTTTTTGTGGCACATTTTTCGTCGTTTCAACGTTAAGACTGTAAAGCTTTTTGAAGACTACTGTCAAGTGGAGCTCTATTGGAAGATTAGAGGATTCTTATAACCTCAGAATCTACTTTGCCAGAACAGGAAAACTCAGTCCGAATCACTGATACAAGGCGTGGCCACTGCCCCCAAGTAGAAATGCTGAAGAGGGAATTCTCACGAAATTGTTTAGTCGGAAACCTGCTTTATGTTCAAACTCTGACTTTGCAAGCCAAGTGAAGGGCAGGGAATTTGTCTGGCTGGGTATTAACAGGTTAAAGGATTAGTGTTAATCGCTCAGTCCTGTCTGACTCTGCGACCCCATGGACTATAGCCCGCCAGGCTCCTCTGTCTACGGGATTCTCCAGGCAAGAAGACTGGAGTAGGTTGCCATTCCCTTCTCCAGGGGATCCTCCCAACTCAGGAATGAAACCTGGGCCTCCTGCATCGCAGGCAGATTCTTTACTGGAATAAGGCCACTTCTCACACAATGAAGGTATGCATCAAGACCCAAGAGCCAACACACCCGGTTCTCACTCAGGTAGAGGGTCGCGCTGACCTCCTTCCCCCTGTCCCTTCCTCCCACCACCTCCCCCGACCCGGCTGCTGGTGGCAGGGCGCGGGGAGCTCGAGGGGTGGGGGACGGGGTGCGGGGCGTCGCGGGGCTGGTGCGAGCGCAGCAGAGCCAGCAGGAGCAGCACCCGCGGCAGCGGCAGCAGGATGCGCGGCCCGGGGAGAAGGCCGCTCAGGTCTGTCCAGCTTGGGACCGCGCCTCCGCCGCCCAGGAGAATCTGGGCCGCCGGAAGTCGTCACCGCCACCCGGAGCCCTTCACAGACCCGAACTTCGGCCGCCGCCCAGTTCATCTCCTCCTAGCACGTGGCAGCCAGCCCCGAGCCCTTCACAGACCCAAACGCGGCCGCCACTTCCCCGCTCTCAAGCTCGGCCCTGCCTTCTCTGCAGCCCCCGTTCTGCAGGTGAAATTTATCACCTGTAAAGAGCGCTGGTCTTTCAAGGACAGAGAGCGGTACCGATCTGAAGGGTTTGTGTGAGCAGATGGGGTGGGCGGAGGGCGTGCTTTTCGAGGAGTTATCTGGGTCTCCTCTCCCGGGGACGGCCACCTGTCCCAAACCCCCTGGTCCAGGGCTCCCACTTGGCAAGGGCAGGCCGGGGTCTCGAGGGCAGCATCTCCTGCTGCTTTCTCGCCACCTTTTCTACCAACTTCACCTCGGAAACTCCCGGCACCACTATTTCACCAAAGTCACCTCTTTTCTGGTTACCAGAGGGTGGGTAACCAGCCCGGAGAAGCCCCCCACCCCAGGTGCAAAGGGGCCAGGGGAAGGGACATAGGAGGGCGGGCGTCACACAGCACAAAGGTTCCCTAACCGCCTCGTATACCCCCATCCCTCCACCCCCTCCACCCACAACCGAGAAAGTTCATCCCTGAACTCACCGCCTGGCGTCGGGCTGGAGGGGTAAAACAGAAGTAGAAGCAGAAAGCAAAGACCAGGCTTGGAACCCCTGATCCAGGCCATTGTCACCTCATCCCAATTCCTCAGCAATGCGAGGTTGCCGGTAGGAAGTGGGGATTATCTGAGACCTAGCTGGCTCTGGCTGTGTCCTTCCTTTCCAGCCGCACCCCTCTGGGTCCCGCCCTCTGGGCTGGGCAGAGCCAGCTTGGCCAGGCTTGTCCTGAAAGACTGGCTGGCTCCTGATTGCCAGTTGCTGTGCCCCATCCCTTCCCTCTAGAACCATGGGCTCATAGCTAGAATCTTTGCAGTCAGATAGCATGGGGAGGCCTTACAAATAGCTGTGAAAAAAAGAGAAGCAAAAAGCAAAGGAGAAAAGGAAAGATATAAGCATCTGAATGCAGAGTTCCAAAAAATAGCAAGAAGACATAAGAAAGCCTTCCTCAACGATCAATGCAAAGAAAGAGGAAAACAACAGAATGGGAAAGACTAGAGATCTCTTCAAGAAAATTAGAGATACCAAGGGAACATTTCATGCAAAGATGGGCTCGATAAAGGACAGAAATGGTATGGACCTAACAGAAGCAGAAGATATTAAGAAGAGGTGGCAAGAATACACAGAAGACCTGTATAAAAAAGATCTCCATGACCAAGATAATCACAATGGTGTGATCACTCACCTAGAGCCAGACATCCTGGAATGTGAAGTCAAGTGGGCCTTAGAAAGCATCACTACGAACAAAGCTAGTGGAGGTGATGGAATTCCAGTTGAGCTATTTCAAATCCTGAAAGATGATGCTGTGAAAGTGCTGCCCTCAATACGCCAGCAAATTTGGAAAACTCAGCAGTGGCCACAGGACTGCAAAAGGTCAGTTTTCATTCCCATTCCAAAGAAAGGCAGTGCCAAAGAATGCTCAAACTACCGCACAATTGCACTCATCTCACATGCTAGTAAAGTAATGCTCAAAATTCTCCAAGCCAGGCTTCAGCAATATGTGAACCGTGAACTTCCAGATGTTCAAGCTGGTTTTAGAAAAGGCAGAGGAATCAGAGATCTAATTGCCAACATCTGCTGCATCATCGAAAAAGGAAGAGAGTTCCAGAAAAACATCTATTTTTGCTTTATTGACTATGCCAAAGCCTTTGACTGGGTGGATCACAAGAAACTGTGGAAAATTCTGAAAGAGATGGGAATACCAGACCACTTGACCCGCCTCTTGAGAAACCTATATGCAGGTCAGGAAGCAACAGTTAGAACTGGACATGGAACAACAGACTGGTTCCAAATAGGAAAAGGAGTTCATCAAGGCTGTATATTGTCACCCTGCTTATTTAACTTATATGCAGAGTACATCAGGAGAAACGCTGCACTGGAAGAAGCACCAGCGGGAATCAAGATTGCTGGGAGAAATATCAATCACCTCAGATATGCAGATGACACCACCCTTATGGCAGAAAGTGAAGAGGCACTAAAAAGCCTCTTGATGAAAGTGAAAGAGGAGAGCAAAAAAGTCGGCTTAAAGCTCAACATTCAGAAAACGAAGATCATGGCATCTGGTCCCATCACGTGATGGGAAATAGATTGGGAAACAGTGGAAACAGGGTCAGACTTTATCTTTTGGGGCTCCCAAATCACTGCAGATGGTGACTGCAGCCATGAAATTAAAAGACGCTTACTCCTTGGAAGGAAAGTTATGACCAACCTAGATAGCGTATTGAAAAGCAGAGACATTACTTTGCCAACAAAGATCCGTCTAGTCAAGGCTGTGGTTTTTCCAGTGGTCATGGATGGATGGGGTAGCTCCTCTCCGCCGCACTTAGTGTGCCATTTCTCACAGCTGCCTGCGCACTAGGTGGCTGTGAGAGCCGGCGCACTAAGCGCGGCCGAGAGGAGCTGCTAGCCCACGTCCGAGGTCAGGGGCAGTGGCCTAGAGTGTCAGGCTGGGACGGCACAGGTACGGCTGAGAGGAGCTACCCTGTGTCCGAGGTCAGGGGTGGTAGTCGAGAGGAGACACCCCCGGTCCGAGGTCAGGGGCGGCCGGGAGAAGCCACCTCGTGACTGAGGCCAAGGGCGGCAGCTGGGAGGAGACACCTCGCACCCGAGGCCAGGGGCGGTGACCCTGAGGAGCCACCCCAAGCCCGAGGCCAGGGGCAGCAGCTGGGAGGAGACACCCCGCGTCCGAGGTCAGGGCGGCGGCTGGGAGGAGACACCGGGGTCCGAGGTCAGGGCCAGCGGCCAGGAGGAGCATCCCGAGGAGCGGTGGCTGCACAGGCACAGGAGGGCCTAGAGGAGCCATCCCACGTTGGAGGTCAGGAACCTTGGTGGTGAGGAGATACCCCTTGTCCAAGGTAAGGAGCAGCGGCTGTGCTTTGCTGGAGCAGCCGTGAAGAGATACTCCACGCCCAAGGTAAGAGAAACCCAAGTAAGATGGTAGGTGTTGCAAGAGGGCATCAGAGGGCAGGCACACTGAAACCATACTCACAGAAAATTAGTCAATTTAGTCACACTAGGACCACAGCCTTGTCTAACTCAGTGAAACCAAGCCATGCCTGCGGGGCAACCCAAGGTGGACGGGTCATGGTGGAGAGGCCTGACAGAGCGTGGTCCACTGGAGAAGGGAATGGCAAGCCACTTCAGTATTCTTGCCTTGAGAACCCCATGAACAGTATGAAAAGGCAAAATGATAGGATACCAAAAGAGGAACTCCCCAGGTCGGTAGGTGCCCAATATGCTACTGGAGATCAGTGGAGAAAAAACTCCACAAAGAATGAAGGGATGGAGACAAAGCAAAAACAATACCCACTTGTGGATGTGACTGGTGATAGAAGCAAGATCCGATGCTGTAAAGAGCAATATTGCACAGGAACCTGGAATGTCAGGTCCATGAATCAAGGCAAACTGGAAGTGGTCAAACAAGAGATGGCAAGGGTGAACATCGACATTCTAGGAATCACTGAACTAAAATGGACTGGAATGGGTGAATTTAACTCAGATGATCATTATATCTACTACTGCGGGCAGGAATCCCTCAGAAGAAATGGAGTAGCCATCATGGTCAACAAAAGAGTCCGAAATGCAGTACTTGGATGCAATCTCAAAAATGACAGAATGATCTCTGTTCGTCTCTGAGGCAAACCATTCAATATCACAGTTATCCAAGTCTATGCCCCAACCAGTAACGCTGAAGAAGCTGAAGTTAAATGGTTTTATGAAGAGCTACAAGATCTTTTAGAAATAACACCCAAAAAAGATGTTCTTTTCATTATGGGGGACTGGAATGCAAAAGTAGGAAGTCAAGAAACACCTGGAGTAACAGGCAAATTTGGCCTTGGAATGCGGAATGAAGCAGGGCAAAGACTAATAGAGTTTTGCCAAGAAAATGCACTGGTCATAGCAAACACCCTCTTCCCACAACACAGGAGAAGACTCTACACATGGACATCACCAGATGGTCAATACTGAAATCAGATTGATTATATTCTATGCAGCCAAAAGTGGAGAAGCTCTATATAGTCCACAAAAACAAGACCAGGAGCTGACTGTGGCTTAGATCATGAACTCCTTATTGCCAAATTCAGACTGAAATTGAAGAAAGTAGGGAAAATAGCTAGACCATTCAGGTATGACCTAAATCAAATCCCTTATTATTATACAATGGAAGTGAGAAATAGATTTAAGGGCCTAGATCTGATAGATAGAGTGCCTGATGAACTATGGAATGAAGTTCATGACATTGTACAGGAGACAGGGATCAAGACCATCCCCATGGAAAAGAAATGCAAAAAAGCAAAATGGCTGTCTGGGGAGGCCTTACAAATAGCTGTGAAAAGAAGAGAGGTGAAAAGCAAAGAAGAAAAGGAAAGATATAAGCATCTGAATGCAGAGTTCCAAAAATTAGCAAGAAGACATAAGAAAGCCTTCTTCAGCTATCAATGCAAAGAAATAGAGGAAAACAACAGAATGGGAAAGACTAGAGATCTCTTCAAGAAAATTAGAGATACCAAGGGAACATTTCATGCAAAGATGGGCTCGAGAAAGGACAGAAATGGTATGGACCTAACAGAAGCAGAAGATATTAAGAAGAGGTGGCAAGAATACACAGAAGAACTGTACAAAAAAGATCTTCACGACCCGGATAATCATGATGATGTGATCACTAATCTAGAACCAGACATCTTGGAAAGTGAAGTCAAGTGGGCCTTAGAAAGCATCACTACGAACAAAGCTAGTGGAGGTGATGGAATTCCAGTTGAGCTGTTTCAAATCCTGAAAGATGATGCTGTGAANATCACCTCAGAAATGCAGATGACACCACCCTTATGGCAGAAAGTGAAGAGGAACTAAAAAGCCTCTTGATGAAAGTGAAAGAGGAGAGTGAAAAAGTTGGCTTAAAGCTCAACATTCAGAAAACGAAGATCATGGCATCCGGTCCCATCACTTGATGGGAAATAGATGGGGAAACAGTGGCAACAGTGTCAGACTTTATTTTTTTGGGCTCCAAAATCACTGCAGATGGTGACTGCAGCCATGAAATTAAAAGACGCTTACTCCTTGGAAGAAAAGTTATGACCAACCTAGATAGTATATTCAAAAGCAGAGACATTACTTTGCCAACTAAGGTCCGTCTAGTCAAGGCTATGGTTTTTCCTGTGGTCATGGATGGATGTGAGAGTTGGCCTGTGAAGAAGGCTGAGAGCCTAAGAATTGATGCTTTTGAACTGTGTTGTTGGAGAAGACTCTTGAGAGTCCCTTGGACTGCAAGGAGATCCGACGAGTCCATTTTGAAGGAGATCAGCCCTGGGATTTCTTTGGAAGGAATGATGCTAAAGCTGAAACTCCAGTACTTTGGCCACCTCATGCGAAGGGTTGATTCATTGGGAAAGACTCTGATGCTAGGAGGGGTTGGGGGCAGGAGGAGAAGGGGACGACAGAGGATGAGATGGCTGGATGGCATCACGGACTCGATGGATGTGAATCTGAGTGAACTCCGGGAGATGGTGATGAACAGGGAGGCCTGGCGTGCTGCGATTCATGGGGTCCCAAAGAGTTGGACATGACTGAGCGACTCCACTGAACTGAACTGAACTGAACTGAATGTATGTATGCGAGAGTTGGACTGTGAGGAAAGCTGAGCGCCGAAGAATTGATGCTTTTGAACTGTGGTGTTGGAAAAGACTCTTGAGGGTCCCTTAGACTGCAAGGAGATTCATCCAGTTCATCCTAAAGGAAATCAGCCCTGGATGTTCTTTGGAAGGAATGATGCTAAAGCTGAAATTCCAGTACTTTGGCCTCCTCATGCAAAGAGTTGACTCATTGGAAAAGACTCTCATGCTTGGAGGGATTGGGGGCAGGAGAAGAAGGGGACGATAGAGGACGAGATGGTGGGATGGCATGACTGACTTGATGGATGTGAGTTTGAGTGAACTCCAGGAGTTGGTGATGAACTGGGAGGCCTGGTGTGCTGCAATTCATGGGGTCGCAAAGAGTTGAACACGACTGAGCGACTGAACTGAACTGAACTTAACTGAGCATTCACTCATGGAAAAGGCAATGGCACCCCATTCCAGTACTCTTGCCTGGAAAATCTCATGGATGGAGGAGCCCGGTAGGCTGCCATCCATGGGGTTGTGAAGAGTCGGATACGACTGAGTGACTTCACTTTCACTTTTCACTTTCATGCATTGGAGAAGGAAATGGCAACCCACTCCAGTGTTCTTACCTGGAAAATCCCAGGGATGGCAGAGTCTGGTGGGCTGCTGTCTAAGGGTCGCACAGAGTTGGACAAGACTGACGTGACTTAGCTTAGCAGCATTCACTCAAGATACCTCCACAGTGCAACAGAACCAGAATTTCTAATTTCAGAAGGCAGAATGGCCATCACATATCATAACACAGAACACAAACTGTACACTTAGGCCTAGCCACCCTAATTGGTCGCCCCTTTAAATGAAAGGCTGCAGTCTCTCAGAAAACCTTCTACAGAGACCCAGAACTTCAGCTCCAAGTACTAACAGAGTAAACTGAAATAGCTCGGGTTTTGAAATGTTGCAAAGGGAGGAAAGGAGGCCAGGTTGAAAGAAGAGGGGAAGGAGGGGGGACTAAAGGGGGCCTTGTGGACATCACCTGCAACCGGGCATTGCAGGTCTTTTCCCTGGGATTCCAAGCAGGGAGGACTGGAACTCAGCCCTCCAGAAACCAGACAGTGGACCAGAATTCGAATTCTCTGCTCACTGGAGGTGATCAGGCTCCAACCCTCAGTTCAGGCTGAGGCCCTTCAACTAGACTCCTGCATTCAGGACCAGGACAGAAGAAAAAAGTACACAAAAGGAGGGACTGAAAAGAAGAAAGGGGAAAAAGATCAATAAAGTCTCTTGTTTCTTACCTAGTCGGGGCACTAGCCAGTTGTCTGTGTCAGGAGGAGAACAGGGACAAAAGAGTCCCTGTTTCTACCACTGGGTCTGGTTGGTCAGCAGATGAGCTGGTCCCTGAGTACCCGAGTGGTTAATTGTATTGAAGAAATCCCACCAGAGTTGCCCTTTGTTGCAGGAGGGGGGAGCCCTTCCCAGGAACGAGAGTGGGCTCTTGTCTAACATTTGGAAATGAATTTTCTGAGCAGACACAGGCACTGACAAAGCAAAAGACTTCATATGGAAGGGCGCCCAGGTGGAGAGAAACGGCGTAAGGGAACCCAGGAGAACTGCTCTGCCACGTGGCTCACGGTCTCGGGTTTTATGGTGATGGGGTTAATTTCCAGGCTGTCTCTGGCCGCTCATCTTGCTTGATCCATCTTTGGTCTTAGGATCCTTTCTGGAGCTGCAGGCATCTCTCAGCCAAGATGGATTCCAGGGAGGATTCCGGCAAGCTGGTAGGACATATGGACTTTCATCTCCTCTCCCACTTGGAGCTTCCCCCAATTCTTCTGGTTGATGGTATCTTGTAAGTTCTGCATTCCTCACCAGGACTTCCAGTTGTAAGATAATTCATGCAAGTGGTCAGTATCAGGCCTGGCCAGGGCCTGTGGTTTTGGTCAGTGGTTCCCGTAACAGCCTTTGTGGAGGATTCCCGCACCCCCCCCCCATGTTTGTCTCATTCATTCAGTCTTTTGTGCTGCCTCCAACCAAGATTTCAACATCTCTGAATTCGCATCTTGGGGCTATCTATCTGGTGGTGAAGAGTGAGCTCATCACATGTTGGGACTGACACACCCTCTTAATTCTTTGGAAGTGGGTCCTCGTCTTTGGACACTATTTTTCACTCCAGGAGACTGCCAGTGACATCAACGTCTGTGGCAGAGGGCTCCATCTCTGTTATCATGGGGGTCCTGGCCTTTGCTGGCTTCAGGGGTGACTGAGCCCTGAACTAGGACGGACATGCGGAGTCCTCAGCATGGGCAGTGCCCCATGTCATGTCTTGTCACTGAGTGAGGCTGGGTTTCCTATTTGCAGGTGCAAGCAGGAATTTAAGGAAGTAGCAAGAACAATCAAGTTCTTGGAAGTATGCTCTGTTGCAGACACCCATTAAAATCACCTCCCAGTTGATTTCACTCCCATCTGGGGTCTGCAATGTGTCCAGGTGCAGGAGCATGCACGGGGTAGGGTTGGCTAGGGCTATCCAGGTGTCAGGAGTGGCCCTTCTTCCCCCACCTGGCTGTCCTGACCAGGACTCTAACGCTGTCCTTCTGTCTTTCTCCTGCTCTCCTAGGCACTTGCCTCTTCACCAGCCTCCTCCACTGAGGCTACCAGGTCCCCCATGTTGCCTCTTTTCAGGGATTAAACCCAGGCCTTGTCCCCCAGGCCTATGCATGAGTCTTCCCCTGACACATTGATCACCTGAACCCACCAAGCTGGTGCCTCACCCAAGCCTGCATCCTGTCCTTCTCCCACAGCCCCAGGGTCTCTTGTCCCCAAACCATACAGGCCCCCTCCTGAATAGAGACTCGAGTGAATCAGTGACGTGAAAGTGAAAGTCGCTCAGTCGTGTCCGACTCTTTGTGACCCCATGGATTATACAGTCCATGGAATTCTCCAGGCCAGAATACTGGAGTGGGTAGCCTTTCCCTTCTCTAGGTGATGTTCCCAATCCAGGGATCGAACCCAGGTATCCTACATTGCAGGCGGATTCTTTACTAGCTGAGCCACAGGGGAAGCCCAAGAATACTGGAAGAGTAGTGCCTTTTCTTTATAATTGGTAATTTACAAAACCTTCTGTCCCATGGCCCTGCAGCAGGGCAGAGACAGATTTTGTGTCCTGGTGCAGGTTCTTCTGCCTCCCCACAGCTGCAGCACAGTAGAATTTATTGGCAATAGATGCCTTGCCCATCAGTTGATGAATGTGTAGAGTTGGAGGGCTGTGACTCCTATTGTTTGGTGAGAAAAGGGCTCAGGTCTTAGGATTGGGCCCTCGCAGCTCAAACACCTAATAGGGGAAGCATAGGTTGTATATCCAGTCACTCTTGCTGTAATGGAAAATGAGTGACTCATGAGGAAGGTAGTAGAGAGTGTTTCCAGAAGCTGGCATGTCAGGTGGTATGAAGGTATTCCAGAAATAGAACAAGTGAGATGAAAAACAAAAGATTCTAGAAAGAGGGAACAATAAGAAGTAAATCTCTGGAATCAAAATGATTCCATAGTTGAATCATTTCAATTAGTGATAGTCCAAAGGCCTGTGATGTGAGGAAGAGATGTCAGGAGGTGGGAAGAGATGTCAGGAGGTGGGAAGAGAAAGGGAGGATGACAGAGCATCCCCAGGGCAATTGTCCTCCCAGGAACAAGTCCTGGCACATGGACTGTTTTCCTGAACACACACACACACACAGAGTGGGATAGGTCTATCTCATTTCAAGAGAACTACCACTCCATCCTGAGCATCTCAATTACCTATTGTCTTTGGCAATTTATCCCAATGCATGAAAACTTGCTCAAGCCAGCCCTTACAGTCTCCATTTGGGATTTTCATGAGGAACTCAGTCACAGCTCTCTGATTGTCCAATGTCTGCCTTCAAGATGAACCACTGTTCAGTTTCTGTCCTCTGAGTCAAAAAGAAGAGGATTTCCGTCCTTGGAAGCCAAACTGCCAGAATCTGCTGGAGCATCCATTGCTTTGCCTTGACACATCACCCTCCCTGCAGCATGGGAAGTCCTACCCGCAGTAGGTGAGGTCTGTGTCCGGTCTAGACAACCTGTCTCAATGCCCCATCACTCCTCTGCTTTTCTTCCTATCTCCTGGTCCTGCTCTATCCTCTCTGTCCCTGCCCTGGCTGCTGGGCCTCTTAGTTGGGACCAACTTCCAGTCTGTATGCAAACACATAGTTCTGTAACCCTACAGTGATTCTTCTGCCTCTTCCCTGGGCCTTCCTATTTCCCATTGGTTGTGACAGTTTCCAGCTTCATGTCAAGCTGGCTTTTTTTAGTTCTTCCCCAGGTTTTTTGGCATCTCTGTCTGTCTTCCCAGGCCTTTCACCTTCATGTCCCAGAGGACCAAAGAATGTAACCTTCTCACTAAACAAGGATAGTAAATGAAAGTCTTACTGACCTGGCCTGGACCACGCCCTATGGTTGTCCTAGTCTGGGCTCAAGATTGGTGGTGAAGTCATCGCAAAGAGCATGAGAGTCTGTGACAGAGAAATGCAGGTGATGGTTGGGGCTGGGAGGAAAGAACCCATGGGCATCCCTTCCCGATCCCTGTGACAGCAAGTGCATCTCTCTGAAGGGCTGCGCTTGGCAGAGCAAGGACTGTCCCTGCCCACCCCTCCCCATCACCAGTCAAAAGGGTGCCCTTTGCTGACTTGAGGTGGAAGAGGAAGTTGCAGGGAGATGGAAAGCATGTGGAGGCTGCTCCTGAGGAAGCGGGATCACAGAGGGGGCGAGGAGCACAGAATCCAAAGCTGGATACCATAGGAAATCAGGAGCCTGGCAACCTAGGAGTGCCCGCCGTGATCTGCGCTCCTCAACCCAGTGCTCATTAGGTCAGGTGGGCACAGTGGTCATCAGATACACCCTCTCCTCACACCTTCAGCTTCACAAATCATCTCTCGTGGCCCCTTAGACCAGGAAGAGACTCCATAGCACACCCACGCTCCTAGCTCATCCACTGTGCCCCGAAACCATAGCCAGGGCTCTTCAAAGACAGGCTGAGGAACCCCTCAGCAGGTTCACTAGGGGTGAGGCACCCATTTCTGGGACCCCATATACCCCAGATCTGAGGATGGTAAGCTAGGACAGTGGCACTCCTGTCTCCCGCGTTGATTTGCCTGTTGTCTTCAGTTGCTTTTGCTCTACAAAGGTGGGGCTGGGCCCCTGAGACAGAGACTGAACCAAATGGCCTGCCTGGAAAAGTTTGCAGAGTCCTGCTTCAATCAAGTATCACCGGGTTGTTTGTGTCCCCAGCAGGTAGCTATACAGATCTGGGACCAGAGGGTAGAAGTGAGGTGCCCATCCTCACCCTCAGGGCTCAAGCCCCACTTTGGGAAACTGTACTTCCCTTCCTCCTACTTCAGGAACTGAGGGCTTCACTGGGGTTTGTCCTCAGGCAAAAGGGTAACTTGCCAGTGTTTGGGGGAAGTGAGCACTGACTTTGGTTAATGGTTTTCCTCTGGCAAGTTCAAGGGTAAAAGCAGAGGTGTCATCAATTTATCAAAGAGGGGGACGGGTGTGTTTGTATGTGTGTCTGTGCGCGTATGTGCCTTCACTTGCTCACTGGCTTTTCAGAGTATTTCAGGTCTTCTCGCGGTTCGCCAGGGAACTACAAGGAGGAACTGCCTTATTCTGCCCTGCCCAACTCAGGGGCTCCCGCTTTCTGAGGCGGTGGGGTGGCCTGCGGGCAGCAGCATTTCCTGCCACACCCTCTTCTCTGGCTACCTCTCCTCCATACTGTACTTTTTTTTTTGCCAGTTTTTAAATTTTATCTGGCCTTGCCTTGCCTGGAGGATGTCAACCAGCCCCAGGAGAATTTACAAGGTGGAAGAGCCTGCAGAGAGAAATGAGTCAGGGGTAAGGAAACTACCAGCAAGAAACTTCTGGGGGACCCCCTCCTAGTCCTGGGTCTTAATGGATTCCCAGTCCAGAAACTCTAAGGAAATGGCTTCTATTAGTGATCTCATGAGGTGGGGAAGGTGGGGTGTGAAGCTGGCTCCTCCCAGGGCCCCAGGCCAAGGGCTCAGCCGGTCCACACTTTGATTTCAGGCTGGGGAGAACCAGAGCAGTGAAACTCAGAGAGTCACCTCGGACTTCTGTCCTGCAGGCAAGAAGTGTGTGAAAATAGTGGGTTTGATTTGAGCAGTTGAGTCTGTCATGTGTTATGGCAGAAATAGAAAACTAATACACACACCCTTCCCACTTAAATGAAACTTTGTCTGGATATAAAACTGTAGGCCCAAAACTCTTTTCCTTTAAGACTTTGGCAATAGAGCTCCTAGGGGCTTCCAAGGTGGCTCAGTGGTAAAAGAATCCGCCCGCCAATGCAGGAGACCTGGGTTCCATTCCTGGCTTGGGAAGATCCTCTGGAGAAGGAAATGGCAGCCCACTCCAGTATTCTTGCCTTGAGAATTCCATGGACAGAGGAGCCTGGCGGGCTACAGTCTGTGGGGTCACAAAGAGTCGGGCACAGCTGAAGCAACTTAGCATGCATGCACACACAGGCCATCATTTAGTCCTAGTGGAGGTGGGGGAAGGTTTCAAATCGTTTCAAACAACAGATCAATAGATGTGCTCATAGGTGGGACAAGGTCATTGTTTTTCTTTTCTTCCATTATTATTAGTCTTCTCTCTTTCCATCTTTAATGTAAACCAGTTACTGAGGCATAATTTACAGACAGTTATAATTGAGATATAATTTATAGAAAGTTATTGAGATATAGTTTATAGAGTGCCTTCCTTTTGAATAAAGCAGCTTAAAGTCCTTTATCCTTGGGAGTATATTAGAAACATGTAGGCATTTGGCAAAATTATAAGACATGTTCCCAGGCTATGGAAGTAAGAGCAGATGAATGATATTACTTCAGCCATGAATCACCATACCAGCCTGTAAGTTCTGCGGAGAATCATATTTCCAAGCAGTCCTATTTTCAGGTTTGCAGAACTGAAAGAACTAATGATTTTTCTCAGTGAAGCCCTTGATCCTTTAGACAAAGTGAATGCCAGAACTAGAAGTCACTTCCACTTACTATGGTGTTTATAGTTTATGAGCTCCATAAAGTTAGTCCACATAATAGTATATTTATTACAAGTATGATAGATATTTTAATGAACTGCCCACTCACTTTTAGTCACTGGAAACACTTATGTTGATTATAGACTTTAAAAATGATGGACTTCCTTGGTGGTCCAGGGGTTAAGACTCCGTGCTTCCAATGCAGGGGCATGGGTTTGGTCCCTGGCGAGGGAAGTTCTACATGCTGCATGGTGTGGGCCCCCACCCCCCAAAAAAGCCACAGCCATTGGTGGCCACATGGATGGACCATGAAAGTGAAAGTAAAGTCGCTTGGTCGTGTCTGACTGTGACCCCGTGAACCATACAGTCCATGGAATTCTCCAGGCCAGAATACTGGAGTGTATAGCCTTTCCATTCTCCAGGGGATCTTCCCAACCCAGGGATTGAACCTAGGTCTCCCGCATTGCAGGTGGATTCTTTACCAGCTGAGCCATCAGGGTAGTCCAAGAATACTGGAGTGGGTAGCCTATCCCTTCTCCAGTGGATCTTCCTGACCCAGGACTTGAACCAGGGTCTCCTGCATTGCAGATGGATTCTTTACCAACTGAGCTATCAGGGAAGCTAAGGGGAATAAGTCAGACAGAGAGAGACAAATATTGTATGCCTTTGCAGGTGGAATCTAAAAAACAAAACAAATGAACAGCGTCATAGATACAAAGAACAAACAAGTGGTGTCAGGGTGGGTGGAGGGTGAAAGAAGAACAAAACAAGTGGTTTTCAGGGTGGGTGGAGGGAGATTAAGAGGAAGAGACCTGCAGTTACAAAAATGAGCCAAGGATATGAAAAGTACAATGTGGGGAACATAGTCAGTAGAGTTTAACATCTTTGCATGGTGAAAGAAAGTAGCTTGACTTACTGACTTATAGTGATCATTTTGAAATATATAGAAATATTTAATCACTATGCTGTATACCAGGAACTAACATAGTGTTGTATGTCAGTTATATTTAAAAAACAAATAACAACCTCAGAAAAAGAGATTAGGTTTGTGTTTACCAGAGGCGGGGTGGGGGTGGAAGTGGTGGGAGAGGGGGAATTGAATGAAGTTAGCCAAAAGGTACAAACTTCCAGTTATAAGATAAGTAATTACTACAGGTGTAATATACAGTGTAGCAAATAAAATGAACACTGCTGTATGTATGATATATCTCATCAGAGGATGAGATGGTTGGATGGCATCACTGACTCAATGAACATGAACTTGAGCAAACTTCGGGAGATAATGAAGGACATGGAGGCCTGGAAGGCTGCAGTACCTGGGGTCTCAAAGAGTCAGACACGACTTAGTGACTGAACAAAAATGTTATATGTTAAATTTTTTAATTGAGTGAACCTTAAGAATTCTCATCACAAGTAAAAAACATTTTTTTCTTTTGTATCTAAATGAAGTGATGGATATTTACAAAACTGTGGTAATCATTTTATGGTGTATACCTTGCCAACAAAGGTCCGTCTAGTCAAGGCTATGGTTTTTCCTGTGGTCATGTATGGATGTGAGAGTTGGACTGTGAAGAAAGCTGAGTGCCTAAGAATTGATGCGTTTGAACTGTGGTGTTGGAGAAGACTCTTGAGAGTCCCTTGGACTGGAAGGAGATCCAACCAGTCCATCCTAAAGGAGATCAGTCCTGGGTGTTCATTGGAAGGACTGATGCTGAAGCTGAAACTCCAATACTTTGGCCACCACATGCAAAGAGTTGACTCATTGGAAAAGACCCTGATGCTGGGAGGGATTGGGGGCAGGAGGAGAAGGGGACGACAGAGGATGAGACAGCTGGATGGCATCACCGACTGGAAGTATATGAGTTTGAGTGAACTCCGGGAGTTGGTGATGGACAGGGAGGCCTGGCGTGCTGTGATTCATGGGGTTGCAAAGAGTCGGAAATGACTGAGTGACTGAACTGAACTGAACTGAAGTCAAAGCATTATCCTGTATACCTTAAACTTATATGTTTCTGTATGTCAATTATATCTCAAAAATGGAATAAAAAAATAGATTAATTTACTAAAAAAACCAAAAAATTTTAAAAAGTCACATTGTTGAATACAGCACCCTTTAAAAACTGAACTCAACCAAATTAAATCAGATACACTAGTTTTAGGACTCTCAGAGAAGCTTAATGAATAATTTGAAATAGTTTAAAATACATTTTTAGGATATATCTAAACAGCGTGAATTATAGTAATACTTTGCCATTGAGAAATCATTAGTTTTGGATTTAACATAGAATTGCACCATAGGAAAAGATGAATTGGGAGAACTGTGCCTTTATGAATACAAGTGAACAGTGAAAATCCATATTACACAGTTACAGACATTTCCTTGCAATATGAGAATTTTTTTAAACTATAATTAACTATCAGTTTTAGCTACCAGATACCACGTGATATAGTAGCAGAAGAGTGAGAAAAGCACACATTATTTTTTCTGCTACAATCAGTTTCAGATCATTTTCTACAAAACATTTTGGCTAAAGCCCATCTTCCCCATGATGAACTAACAAACAAGGAACACGGAACAGCAACAAAGATGAACAACATTTAAACCTCTGATTTCTACAGTAATGGATGAAAACTGTCAAAGGAAGAAAGTAATATTTATCTGGGGAAAAAAGGTATAAAATGGAAAGCTGATAACATATGCTTTTCATGAACATGTTTTGCCTTCTTAGCAGGTATTGCTAAACACATAATTGCACTTATATTAATATTTAACAAATCAGATAGTAATTTTGTTTTCCACTTTTTCTGATTTTTTTTGTATATTATGTAAGACATTTTCTCTTATTTTTTCCCCACAATATTGAATGCCTGAAATCTGTTCCTGTCAGAATGCTATCCGTTTTAATTACTATCAAAACATTTTTTATCTCTTCATAAAAGTAAACCTTATCTCAAAGGAGTGTGCTTGATTTCTCAAAGACTCCTTTGAAAAGCTCCTATCTACCCATGGTAATTTGAATTCTCCTTCACTTCTCTCTCTTTTGGAAAGGACTCCTTTGGTCTTCCTTCTGAGCCATAAGATTCGTCTTTGCGATGAAAGTACTTAGCTTCTCTGCTGCTTCTCCTGGAGAACATGAATCTGGTCACTGGCTCTCTTTGGCTGAATTTACAGCAAGTCATGCTCATTTTCTCACAAAGGCAGGTTTACTCATTTGTTCCATAACCATTGGTGGGAAAGAGAATGGATTGCGTCCCGGTGAGCAGTTAAGACCTGCCCTGGAATAAGAGAGGGGAAAGAGAAGTGAAAATAAAAGGAGACGAAATATGAGACAGAATGCTCTAAGTCCCCAGCAGGTTTTAGATGGTGCCCTGCTGTTACTCATGTGAAGAGCACTTGCCCAGGAGCTCCTCGAGTGGTTTATCGCCATCTCCATTGGCTCTCTCCAGTGTGGGGGAAGCCTTCTCTTGATAGTTCTTGAAGACACCATCTAAGACTTCTCTCAGGGTTTAGGATTTTGGTAGGGGTGAGGGTTGGGGTGGAGGGAAGGGAGTCTTTTTCACTTTGCTATGAGTCTCTCTGGAGGGAAAGAACCCAGAAAACTACTGGCTCAGATGGCAAGATGGGAAGATGGAACTATATAGAGAAACTTCTAATGTTTATGTGGCTACAGTGAAGTCAGATTAGATTTTATTCTCTTGAAGTGTAAGCTGGCTAAGAACACATGAGAACCATTCCTGTGTGTTCTAATGGGGTAAGATTCATGATGAAATATTCACCTTTAACTGAGAGTTGAGATAGTTTCAGTTGAGAGTTTTAGCTCTGATTCTCCAAGGCTAGAGACACACAACTCCTTTCTTAAAGCACAGCTGAGTTTGCACGAGAGGGAAATTTGTGAGGGCCAAACCGGAAATGAGAATTGAAAGGCAGAGTGGTAAGCTGAGTAGGGGACCCTGTGGCTTTCCAGAGGTTGGTGGAAGGGCAGGGAAAGGAGGTGAAGGTTCTTGGCCTCAGGATGCTAAGCGTTTAGATTTTACTCCTATCTAGGTACCAGCGTATGGGCTTTATCAAGGTGAGGAGTTGGATCTGGGATACCACATAAAGCTGAGAGAGAGTGAAAAGATGATTTAGAAAAACATCTCAGGGCCACAAAAAGACAACAGTAAAAGGAGACAGCAGGCATACTTCTCTATCTTGGCCCGCGAGATCTGTGTAAAACAAATGAGAAACTCTCCGCTGAGAATTAATAACTATAGGCTGTCTTTACCTGGTTTTAGGGTTAGAATTTACTCTGCCTGACCCATCAAGGGATCTCCAAGTCACAAAACTAACATAAAAATGATTTGTGCTAGTAAAGATCCATGTATGTCTAACAAGATTAGACTAATACCCCTCCAGAAGAACACAATCTCAAGTAGGCTGCTGACATTACTCATAGATGAAGCCCAGCCAAGAAAACCGCATGGCTTAAACTTAAAAATTGCAAGACTCAAACCACAGAAAGTGAAACAAGTCCATCCAACTCAGTAGGAACTATTATATATATATATATGTAAATCATAAAAGCATATAGGAAAGAACAAAAATAATTGCAAATAATGAGACATTGTCAAAATAGACTTCTAGCAATGAAAATGTTTTCTGAATTTAAAACTCATTACACTGGTGAACCACTGTTTTAGAAAAGCAGCATAGACAATCTGTGAACTAGATGACTGATCTGAAGAAATTAATCAAAATTCAGCAGAGAGTTTCATTCTGAAACCGAGAGAGAGGTATAAGAGAAAGCTATACAATAAGAGGGCATAACCTACATCTAACAGGACTTTCAAAAGCAGAAAGGGAAAAAATGAGAGAGAGGAAATTTTCAAAGAACTAGGACTTTCCCAGATTTTTATGAAAGACATTAATTTTCAATTTCTGGAAACAACAAATCCCAAGAAAGATACACAAAATTAATTAATTACTAGATGTATTATAGTGAAATTGCAAAATATCTTCAAGATCTTAAAAGAGAAAAAGGAGAAAAAATGAAAAGTGACTATTGATAAAATATAGGCTATCTGCAATGGAAAGACAATCAAATTGACAACAGACTTCAAATTAGTTTTAAAAAATTCTGAGCCATCATCTCTTCAAATATGACTTCTTCCTTGTTTTCTTTACCTCTTCCTTGGGGATTCCAGGGAAATGTGGGGTAAACTTCATTGTGTCTGCTATGTCTCTTACTCTTTCTTCTGTATTTTTTCACCCTTTGGAGTTTTGTACCTCATTCCAGATAATTTCTTTTTATTTACCTTCCAGTTTACTAATTCTCTCTTCAGCCATGTATAACCTGCTATTAGACATATGTATTGAATTCCTAATTTTAGTTACTCAGTTTTACAGTCATAGGTTATTCCATATATCAAGTGTATATAATTTCTACTTCTACATTGAATTTCCATCTTTTTTTAGCTCCTTAAACATGCTAAGTATAGCTATTTTTAATTCCTGCCTGATAGTTCTACAATCTAAAACAGTAAGATGTAAAATGGTAGTTACTAGCTACGTTTGGCTCCTGAGCACTTGAAATATGGCAAGTCTGATTTGGGATACTGTAACTGTAAAATGCATGCCAGATTTTGAAGACTTGGTACAAAAAAATGTCCAGTGTCCCATTATGAATTTTATATTGATTTTATATTTGTATTGATTACATGCTGAAATAGTTTGAAATAGCAATTTGGGTTAAATACAAACTTGAGTTAAAATATCCTGAGTTAAAATTAAAAAAAATAATTTCAATTGTTTCATTTTGCTTTTTAATGTGGTTACTAGAAAATTTGAAATTACATGCATGATTCACATTTGTGGTTTGCATTCTAGTTCTATCAGAGCACTGATCTAGACCTTCTGTGTGTTTTTTGCTTCTGTTGTCTTATCTACAAAGCATGAGGCACTTGGTTGCTGTAAATCAAGGAGTTAGATATTTTTGGCCATGCAGAACCTTTGAAGCTGGATTGCGGTCTGTTTGAGGACTGGTTTGCCTGCAGTTGACCCTTACTCCTAGATTGCAGTCCTTCAGCATCTCTACCCAAAGAGCAGGAAGCATACCAGGGTCCCTACCTTCGGCAGGCCCTGGACTTCAATATGTGTTTGCTCTACCCCATGAAGTTGTCCAAAGCCTGCATAAGCCACCAAGACAGAAATGTTGCTTCTAGGATTAAAAAAACTGCTGATGCCATTATTATATCAATACTGTTACAATTTGAAAGCCGTCAAGATTAGGACTGTAAAACCTCTCAGGAAATCACCACAATCAGAAGTCACAACTGATTTTGTGAACTCCAGAACCACAATGTGCAGGCATGCAGGCAATGGTTTTCATGAATGGATACCATGTGCCGCAAGCCCTGCTCTCAACACTGCAAGGCCAGTAACCAGAGCCCAGCAGCTCTGCTACTACTCCTGCGGAAGCAGCAAATGTCTTCGCAACTGGGCTTGCCAGCAGGAGCAGCAGAAACCTGGCGTTTGTGCTCCGATTCGGTCAGGTTGGGTTGAAAGTAAAAGTGATAGTGGGTTGCCATTCCCTTCTCCAGAGGATCTTCCCAACCCAGGGGTCAAACCCAGGTCTCCTGCACTTTACCATCTGAGCCACCAGGGAAGCTCCCATCTATGCAGACAGTTTCTATAAAGGCAGAAAGATCAGTTGTGACTTCAAGCTTGGTTTCTGGAATCACGCTGTCTGGTTTAAAACCTGTATTTTTGTGACTAGAGTATTTTCCCATGCTCTCTCAAACTTCTAGTTCTCCATCTGTAAAATAGGTATACTGATAGTGAAAGTGCAGTGAAGTCACTCAGTCGTGTCCGACTCTTTGCGACCCCATGGATTGTAGCCTACCAGGCTCCTCCCTCCACGGGATTCTCCAGGCAAGAGTACTGGAGTGGTTTGCCATTGTGGAGGGACTTCCCTGGTGGTCCGGAGGCTGAGACTTTACCTTCCAATGCAGGGGGTGCAAGTTCAGTCCCTGGTTGGAAAGCTAAGATCCCATGTGCCATGTGGCCAAAATTACAAAATATAAAACAGAAACAATATTGTAACAAATTCAATAAGGACTTTTAAAATGGTCTGCATGAAAATAGAGCTTAAAAAATTGCTGTGGGGCTCAAATAAAATAAGGCCTTTAATAGACCTCACAATAAGTACTTAGAAAAATTTTAACCGTTCGTCATAGGGATGACAAAAGATCTAGTTGCTAACCCTCATTATATTGCCTTGGCAAGTCTCTTAAATTCTGAGTCCTGATCTCTTTGCTTTTCAGATGCTCTATAAGGTGAATTTCTGAGCTAAAAATCTCTAGATCCATGACTGGAGAAAGCGAAGCACTGAAAAAAGCTGTTAGCCTACTAAGGAATTAGGTTGGAGAGCCTGGCATCTAGACATTGTAATTTTTAATTTCTTTTTTCCGCACAAAGTCTTATAATTTTAGCGCTGGATGCTAATTAAGAGAAATATGATGATGAAACTAACACCAGGAAGCATGTTTAAACAGGACTCCATGACTTCAGTTGCTAAAATAAAGAAAAACACCAGAGGGCACCTGAGTTAAAGAGTGAGGAGGAACAGTTCGGCTCAGTTCAGTTCAGTCGCTCAGTCATGACTCTTTGAGACCCCATGAATCACAGCACACCAGGCCTCCCTGTCCATCACCAACTCCCAGAGTTCACTCAGACTCATGTCCATCGAGTCAGTGATGCCATCCAGCCATCTCATCCTCTGTCGTCCCCTTCTCCTCCTGCCCCCAATCCTTCCCAGCATGAGTCTTTTCCAGTGAGTCAACTCTTCACAAAGGTATTGGAGTTTCAGCTTTAGCATCATTCCTTCCAAAGAACACCCAGGACTGATCTCCTTTAGAACGGACTGGTTGGATCTCCTTGCAGTCCAAGGGACTCTCAAGAGTCTTCTCCAACACAACCGTTCAAAAGCATCAATTCTTCAGCGCTCAGTTTTCTTCACAGTCCAACTCTCACATCCATACGTGACCACTGGAAAAACTGTAGCTTTGACTAGTTGGACCTTTGTTGGCAAAGTAATGTCTTTGCTTTTGAATATCCTGTCTAGGTTGGTCATAACTTCTTTCAAGGAGCAAGCGTCTTTTAATTTCATGGCTGCAGTCACCATCTGCAGTGATTTTGGAGCCCCCCAAAATAAAGTCTGACACTGTTTCCACTGTTTCTCCATCTATTTGACATGAAGTGATGGGACTAGATGCTATGATCTTAGTTTTCTGAATGTTGAGCTCTAAGCCAAATTTTTCACTCTCGTCTTTAACTTTCATCAAGAGGTTCTTTAGTCCTTCACTTTCTGCCATAAGGGTGGTGTCATCTGCGTATCTGAGGTGGAAAAAAGTTAAGGTAAACATTGGCAGTCTTTTTAGGAGGTGAAAAAAAAGTGAGAGCAAGAGGCCTGGTGGCGAAAGTAGTAGGATTTTAGCCTTTCATGAAAGTCATGTGAAAAATGTTATTTAATTTCGTTTTCAGCTGGACTTGCATGACATGGGAGGATGGTTGTGTAGGTATAAGTATATAAGTATAAGTATATAAGCTTTAAGTATAAAGCTTAAAGCGTCCCATTACTAAAAACAAACAGCAAAGACAAAAGTCTTCATCTTTTGCTGGGGATTCTTACGCTATGTGGCTGTCTCTAGATGTCTGGCATTTGGTGAACCAGAAAATGTACTTGTTACAGTGTTTGTCAGCATTCCAGGCCTTTCCATGACTCAGGGAGAGGAACCCCGGGAGTAAACTCCCCTGGTGGCAGTCTACACATGGTGACTTCAGTCCCCAAGAGAAACACAAGTTCAAAGAAAATCACATTAGACTATAATAAACCTTGGTGATGGATAAAGATGGGTGCTGAAACATAACTGAAAAAGTAACAGAAATATAATCCACTGAAATTATACTATCTAAATGAACCATTTCTAACTCTCACAGAAATGATGCTTTTTAAAAATTAGAAATACAAGCAACTTCAGATTATGACCTCATGAATGTTCAGTTCACAGAGCTCATAGGTGATCGTCCTATGTCTGTTACTGTGATAAGGGTTTATATTCTGTCCTATAGTCTCCCCCGCCTCCAGTTTTGACATCAGTTCAAGGAAACAATAAAAAAAGATCTTTATGCAAATGTCCTTTTATAATACAATAAACTGCCCTATGGTTCAGAAATAATGAAAAGCTGGGCAAATGATACCTCTCATAGAAAACAAAAGATTTCCATTAACTGCTGCCTTCCGTCTTTATCAAGGCACTACATGATTAGAAACTTGGGAAGTCTCACTAGCTGTAATTGTAGCTCTGACCTATGGAATTTCAAAAAACGGATATCTATACAGTACACTAGCTACTTCCGTGAAAGGAAGGGCTTAAATTCAATTAAAAAAAAATCTTCTTGGTAACCAGGAACTATCAAAAGAAGTGTGGATGCTTTCCATTAGAACTTGATAGTAGACTTACTTGAAAGTGAAAGTTGCTCAATCCTGTTCAACTTTTTGCGACCTCATGGACTATACAGTCCATGGAATTCTCCAGTCCAGAACACTGGAGTGGGTAGCCATTCCCTAGTGATTAATAAATGATGGGGTGGTGTGTAGCATTTGAGCTGATTTCTAGCTCGTGAGTGTTACTCTGCGCAACCTGAGATATGCTCATTGGTTTAGCCTGGAGCAATCCTCCTTCAGGGAACACCTGAGTTCTGTGCCAGCCTGGAGTGGGTGCAAGTTGAGGGTCTGTCCTCTTTCAGAGCTGGTATAAACGTAAAAAAGCATTATTTTTAAGTTTACTTGTCAGTACTCGTATCAAACCTTAGTGTGACTTCACACCTTATTTGAAATCCAGCTATAGGACTTTAAGGGCTTCCCTTGTGGCTCAGTAGTAAAGGATCCACCTGCTAATGCAGGAGACTTGGGTCCCATCCCTGGGTCAGAAAGATTCCCTGGAAAAGGGAATGGCAATCCACTCAACCTTCTTGCCTGGGAAATCCCATGGACAGAGGAGCTTGGTGGTTTATAGTCCATGGGGTTGTAAACGAGTCAGACACAAATTATCGATTAAACAAGAACAGCAACAATAGGCCTTCAAAGTGGGGGATGGAAACTTAAGAAATAATTTTTTGTATCTCACACTGGGGTACATGAAATGGTTAGTATAATGCTGAATGACAACCGTTAAAAATCAGAGGATAAGTTTGTGCATCACCTTAGAGAGTCCATTTGGTCAAAATTGTATGGTATAAGCATATTAATTTATGCTTTTTAAAAAGAAATGTTTGTTTATTTGACCGCGTCGGGTCTTACTTGTGGCGTGCAGGATCTCTTGTTGCAGTGCGTGGGTTTCTCTCTAGTTGTGGTACATGGGCTTAGTTATCCCATGACATGTGGATCTTAGTTCCCCTATCAGAGAGTGAACCTCTGTCCCCTGCATTGGAAGATCGATTGCTAACCACTGGATCACCAGGGAAGTCCCTGATTTATGTTTATATTAAAACAAATCCAAGTATTGTTGTTGTTCAGTCACTAAGTTGTGTCCGACTCTTTACAATCCCATGAATTGCAGTGTGCCAGGCTTCCCTGTCCTTCACTGTCTCCAGGAGTTTGCCCAAATTCATGTCCATTGAGTTGGTGATGCTATCTAGTATATTATGAAGTAAAATGCAGAACTGTATTGACGTTTTTTTTCCACTGAAAACATAGAACTTCAAAGAATTTTTTGTCTTGCAGAAGGCTTCTTTGGGCTGGGCTTCTTGGTCTTAAGACAAGGAAGCAACTGCTTGCTCATGTTCCACCACAAATGGTATTTTAGGAGAAACATCTGAAATTTTTGTTTAGTAATTTCATTTGACATCCAAGAAAACCAAAACACAAAGAGAAAACCTTTCATTTATGAGTGTGATTTGAGCTTTATATACTTTCCTTCTTTAACCTCAAATATTGCTTTCCATTCCCAAACCCAAGTAGAAAATTCAGAGAAAGCATGATTTAGTAATACTGAAGAACACAGGGCTGTCCATAAATTTAGTCCTTGTTATGCCTGTGTAACTTGAACAAGGGATTTAGTATCCCAGTCCTTCAGCAATAAAGAAATGCACTTTAAAATAAAGAAATAAAAAGCTTGCCTTGTGTGGCTGTTGGATAGATCAAACCAGGCAGCATATGTGAAGTTTGAAATGCTGTAAAAAGAGATAGAATCCACTTTTTGACAAATGGTGCTGAGAAAACTGGATATCCACATGCAAAAGAATAAAGGTGGACTCCACACCATATACAAAAATTAACTCAATAGTGAATCAAGGACCTAAATGTAGACCTGAAATGATAAAACTCTTAGAATAAAACAGGATAAATGCTTCATCATTAGTCACTGAGGGAAATGCAAATCGTGACTTTGGACTTGAAATAATTTTTCTTGGCTATGACACTGGAGGCAAAGGTATGAAAAAAAAAGAAAAGGAAACTTGGACTTCATGAAAAATTAAAAAAAAAATAGTATGTCAAAAGACAGTATCCAGAGTAAAAAAGGCAACCCTCAAGATAGGAGGAAATATTGCAAATCATATATCTGAGAAGGGATTAGTATCCAGAATATATAAAGAACTCCTACAACTCACCAACAAAAAGACAACTTGATTTAAAAATAGGCAAAGGACTTGAATAGATTATTCTCCAAAGAAGATATACAAATGGCCAATAAGCACAGGAAAAGATGCTCAACATCACTAATCACTGAGGGAAATGCAAATCAAAAGCACAGTGAGTTACCACCTCACTCATTAGAATGACTCCAAGTGCTGGTGGGAATATAAAATGGTACAGCCACTGTGGAAAACAGCATGGTAGTTCCTCAAAAAAAAAAAAAAAAAGAATTATATATGATTCAGCAACTCCACTTCTGGGTATGTAACCCAAAGAAATGAAAGCAGGGTCTTGAAGAGATATTTGTGCATCGTGTTTATAGCAGTGTTATTCCACAATAGCTAAAACATGAAAGCAACCTGTGTCTATCGAAAGATGAAAAGATAAGCAAATCAGTTGTGTACATTCAGCCTTTTAAAAAGGTAAACTTTGCAACGTGCTATTACATGCATGAACCTTGAGGACGTTATGCTAAATGAAATAAGACAGTCACAAGCATACCCCACACAGACACTCACAGTACGGTCTGATCCCACTTGGTTGTTTTTCAGAGGCTCAGTCATGTCCGACTCTTTGTGACCCCATGGACTGCAGCACAACAGGCTTCTCTGTCCTTCACCATCTCCTAGAGCTTTCTCAAACTCATGTCCATTGAGTCAGTGATGCCATCCAACCATCTCATCCTCAGTCATCCCCTTCTCATTCTGCCTTCAATCTTTCCCAGCAACATGGTCTTTTCCAATGAGTCAATTCTTAGCAGCAGATGGCCAAACTATTGATTCCACTTAAATGAGGAAATTTGGAGTAGTGAAAATTATAAAGACAGAAAATGTAATGGTGGGACTTCCCTGGTGGTCCGGTGGTTAAGAATCTGCCTGCCATTGCAGGAAGACACAGGTTCAATCCCTGGTCTAGTAAGATCTCACATGTGTGGAACAACTAAGCCTGGGTACCACAACTACTGAGCCTGTGCTCCACAACAAGCAAAGCCACCACACTGAGAACCCCAAGCACCAAAACTAGAGAGCAGCTCTCGGTTGCTGCAACTGGAGAAAGCCCACAAACAGCAATGAACACTTAGCACAGCCAAAACAGAAAACAAATAATTAAAATAGATCCATTAAAAAAAGAAAGTGTAATGGTGGTTGCAGGAGCTGGAGGAGCAGAGAATGGGGAGTTATTGATTAATAAGTATAGAATTTCAGTTTTACAAGATAAATATTAATGTGGATGGATGGTTCAACAATATGAATGTATTTAGTACCACTGAACTGTACTCTTACAAATTAAGATGGTAAATTTTATGTATATTTTACTCAATTAAAAAAGAGAGAGAGATAGAATCCAAAGACTAGAATCCACCCCTTGAAGCTACTTTAATAAGGGTTGAAAGCGGGCTTCTCATGAGCAACTCTAATTTCAGGCTTGTGTTCTTGACTGCTGTTTCGTCTGCAGGTTCTGTGGTTCGTGACTCATCAGGTTGCCCCCACTGCCAAGTTTTGTTTTGTTCCTTGGTTACAGGCTTTTTCCTAATCCTGGTCCATGGAAACTAGAAATTCATACCCAGGCCCCTAGGAGGAGTCAGAGCAAGAAGGAACCTCCACCAATGCTTTCCCTCCCCCGAACTGCTGGGAACCTGCTGGGAACCGGATCTGCTGGGTGTGGGGTGTTGTCGTGCCCTGGGCGTCGCCTTGCTGCCGCATCCTCTCAAAACCGCCATTAGGCTGGGCTGCGCCTTCTCTCATTCTATAGATACAGACGCTGAAGGCACAGAAGTTAAGTGTCTTATTCATGTGTTCTTCTGTTTGCCATGCCTCCCCTGACTCTTGGCTGGTGAACTCTTCCTGCACCCTCCTTACCTCCCAGCTCCCTGTCATCTCCCCCAGGGGCCCCCCAGTTTGGGGTCCCCTCCCGAATGCGCCTGTGAAGTGGTTTCTCACTTTCCGCCCCAGTGTTTGCCTCTGCCTCCAGAGATGGATTGAGAGATTAGGAGCTGCGCACATGTGACGTGTGGACTCCTCAAATACATGAGTGAACGGGTGCATGAATGAATAAATAACGTTTTAAGATACCAAGTCCCCAGATGAGAAATCCACTCTGGCTTATGAGTCCCTGGAACTTCTTACCCAGTCTCCCTCTTCACAGCTATTAATATTAACAGCCTTGGCCCCATCCCAGCTGGTAAGAGTTCAAATATCACTGAGACAATATTTAGAAACTTGTTTAGACCATGCTGGCTCCAGCCCAACCAACCCTTTTGAGGTTGTTGCTGAGCCTCATAGCTCCATGATGGAGCAGGGTCTTGTGAAGAAACATACAACCTGTGTAGGAATAGGTCAGTTAAAGCAGCTCGTCTGTTGGCGATTGTTTTCAGCCTTCCCACAACTCATTTCATACTAATTAATCCTCTGCGCTCTTTTTGTTGTCGTTCAGTTGCCAGTATCTTCATGACCCCATACCCCATGGACTGCAGCATGCCAGGCTTCCCTGTCCTTCACCACCTCATGGAGTCTGCCCAAGTTCATGTCCACTGAATCAGTGATGCCATCCAACCATCTCATCCTCTGTCACCCTCTTCTTTTTCTTCTGCCTTCAGTCTTGCCCAGCATCTTTCCCAGGATCTTTCCCAATGAGTCAGTTCTTTGTATCAGGTGGCCAAAGTATTGGAGCTTCAGTTTCAACATCAGTCCTTCCAATGAATATTCAGGACTGATTTCCTTTAGAATGGACTGGTTTGATCTCCTTGCTGTCCAAGGGACTCTCAAGAGTCTTCTCCAACACCACAGTTCGAAAGCATCAAGGAGCTACGGGCTCCCTCTGACTGCAAACTTGGACCATTCTACTAGAAGGTGTTATTTATCACCTGTGTCATGACTGCATCTCTGTCAGGACAAGAGGGTGACGATCTTCAGTGCTCAGCCTCCTTTATTGTCCAGCTCTCACACCTGTACATGACTACTGGAAAGACCACAGCTTTGATTAGGTGAACCTTTGTCGGCACAGTGATGTCTTTGCTTTTTAACACACTGTCTAGGTTTGTCATAGAGAGATGGCAAATATTCTGCAGGTCATTCTGGCCATTCTGGTCTCAGAGAAAATATTGATGGCCCTCAAGGGTTCTCTCCTCGTGGGCAACGAAGTAACTGTGACTGGAAGTGGACCTCCTTTAGAAGGCTGATTAGCACCCTTATACACAGAGCTTGGTTCTCAGGGTCCACTGGGGCAGTAACATCAGCCCTTACTCTCACCCTCTGCAGTCATCTGGGGAGAGAAGAGCACAGCTGTGTCTCTGAGACCTTACCTGCTAGCAGCAACTGGGAGGGGAGATGCTGGGGAAAAGAGTCACTTGAATGCTTGTGAGCTATGGGCCCCTTTTCAACTCAAACTTGAACCATTCTACTAGAAGGTGTTATTTATCACCTGTGTCACGACTGCATCTCTGTCAGGACAAAAGGCTGATGATCTGACGGCTATGGGACTGGGATGCGAGGTCATCTCAGTCTGCTAGAAGGTCACATAGAGCCATTTCCAAGTATTCCCTGAAGAGCTTGCTTGTGGCATCTTTTTGATTTGGTTGGGATATGGTGTGTTGATGTTTGTCTTTCCTAAGTGACCACTGTCCACTCCCCGAAGCAGGACGGGGTCACAGACTGGTTCATTCATCTTACTTACTGGCTTTTGCTATGCACCAGGCTCTGTGGTCAGGATATTATTGACATACATCCCGATCTTTAATGCATACAGGTAAGTGGGGCCCCTAATCCCAGATCTCTGTGATTACAGATGTAACTAGAAAGGGAAACATGGGGGGAGGGAAACAGTGTAAAATATTGCTTCCTTAGAGAAGCCTGCTCTGATTTCCCCCAGCATGGTTGAATCTCCCAGTTACGAGCCTCTATATCACCTTTGTACTAGACATGGACTCCATGGGTATGGACTGTGTCTGTCTCACTCAGCAATGTATTTCCAGCACTCAGCACAGTGGTGAGACAACACAGGTGCTTAATGTATGCTTGTTGAATGAATGAACAGTCATGGAAGGCTTTACAGAGGTGGTGGCACTGAGGTGGGTCTTGACAAATCAGGGGTTTACCAGGGAAGAATGGATAATTTTGTAAAACAAACATATGTTATTAAATTTATGACCCTCCTCACTAGCACAGGGAAAATCCCTGATGTTGACAAGTAGTTTTGATGGCAGGATGAAGCCTAGGCAGGCTAGGGGTGAGAAAAGTATTTGCAATCCTTCCTTTCAACACACTTGGAAAACCAATCTCCTAATGAGAATGAGGCTTGGTGGACAGGGAGTCCCTGGGATAGAAGAGCCCCAGCTTCCACCCTCTTTTCTCTGCCCCAGTGAACAGTTGGGACTTCGAAGAAATATGAGAAAGACTGCTCTTCCTTTGGTTAGTATTTCTTACTTTACCTTCCTCTACTTTTTGATTGGGATGAATTTATGGGCACTTAACAGCTGGTCTAAGTTAGGAATCACGACTCAATCAACAAACATTTAGTGAGCATCCTTGGCATTGAAGATGCTGTGTGGGAGCCGCAGCAGAAAGTACAGGATGTATGAACCACAGGCTCTGTCTTCATGGAGCTTATTTTTAGTAAATAAATAACACGGATAACATCAACAACTAGAGTGCAGTCAGAACCTTGTTGAAATCACATCAGAAGGGCAGAAATGCTGCATAGGGGAGGGAGACCTGGAGTGGAAATTGGAGGGTCAGAGATGTGATGGGGCAGGGGTTCTGGTGGGAGTGAAGACACGAAACCGGGTGGCACGGAGGGTCTGAGGAAGAGCTTGTAACAGCTGCGCCAGGAAAGTGATGGAAGGTGAAGTTGGAAAAGACATCAATGCCATATGTGCATGCATGCATGCTCTTTTGCTTCAGGCATGTCTGACTCTTTGTGACCCTGTGGACTGTAGCCCTCCAGGCTCCTCTGTCCATGGGATTCTCCAGGCAAGAATACTGGAGTGGGTTGCCATGCCCTCCTCCAGGGGATCTTTCCAACACAGTGATCAAACCTGCGTCTCTTCTCCTGCACTGGGAGGCAGGTTCTTTACCACTAGCACCTGGAACCCCTACCTTGGAGAACACCAAAAAGCAGATCTAAAAGTTTCCAAAGGTGAAATATCTTCCAGAGGTGGCCCTCTAGGAAGTGGTAGGGCAGGGATTTAAGCTGGTGCTTGATCAGACTCCAAACGCATGTGTATATGCATATATGTTAATACCTGTGTATACTGAGGCAAGGGGCTTCCCTGGGGGCTCAGAGGTAAAGAACCTGCCTGCAATGCAGGAAACTCAGGTTTGATCCTTGGGTCTTGAAGATCCCCTGGAGAAGGGAACGGCTACCTACTCCAGTATTCTTGCCTGGGAAATCCCATGGACAGAGGAACCTGGTGGGCTAGTACTTGGGGCTGCAAAGAATCGGACACAACTAGTGATTAAACAAGAACACACTGAGGCATGCCTGAAACTGCTTAACTAAGTATCTTTGAATTAGGAGGGAACCGGCAGAATTTTCAAGAACTCTCAATGTCAGCTAGATTTATGAAGTAAAAATTTCCTTCATTTCTAATGCAAGAGGCCCACAGCCCATTGGTCTGAGCAGAAGGAGGGTCTTGGGTTTTTCTCACGCAGCAGCACAAGAAATCTAAGTGAAAAACGTTGCAGAGCCAACTCTTGGTTTGCTTGTACAGTTTAAAGTTCAGATTATTATTATTATTTTGGTGGGCATTGGGAGAGGGAAAGGAATGGAATAGTTCGCTCTCTGTAGGAGTGAGGGAGGAACACGGAAGAGAGGGCCTCCTATCCAGGGTCCTGTGTGCTTGTTGAGCTACTTTATGGGCATCCTGGATTAGACCCCTGATGAGAACTAGCTGTGGACTGAATTCCCACCGGTAGAATTGTTTCTGATAGAAAACAAGTTCCAGGCTCTAAAATGACGTGCAAATGGACCTTGGAATGGAACCTGTTTGTAAGTGGAGATTATAATAATAATGATTCTGGATTCAAATAAAAATTTTATGTTTTAATTTATTTTTTAATTTTTATTTTAATTGGAGGCTAACTACTTTACAATATTATAGTGGGTCTTGCCATACATGGACATGAATCAGCCATGCGTGGACATGTGTTCCCAATCCTGAACCCCCCTCCCACCTCCCTCCCCATCCCATCCCTCTGGGTCATCCCAGTGTACCAGCCCTGAGCACCGTCTCATGCATCAAACCTGGACTGGCAATCTGTTTCACATATGATAATATACATGTTTCAATGCTATTCTCTCAAATCATCCTACCCTCGCCTTCTCCCACAGAGTCCAAAAGACTGTTCTATACATCTGTGTCTCTTTTGCTGTCTCACATATAGGGTCATCGTTACCATCTTTCTAAATTCCATATATATGCTCTAGTATAGTGTATTGGATTCAAATAAAAATTTTAAATCTTGATGAGATATGTATAAACAAAAATTAAGGTTGGCAAGAATATTCAATAAATGAGTATGTCTGATGATGAAAAGGTGGTAACTTAACTGGGTTGAGAGTAAGGATAAATCAATGCAAATTTCTAGATCCAAAACAAGTTAGATGAAAACCTGTCACCACCTGAAATGGCTCTCTTCCTGCTGAATGTTTTCTGATGTTCTTTGTATTAGGTAAGCTTCGTTTATCCTGATATATTGCCTCTTATGTACTTCACCTTCCATATAGCAAGTTGGGTGGTAACAAATTAATTCCTGCTGTATTCAGGTGGGGCAGTAGAAGAACACCAGTGTCAGAAGAGATGTGTTAGTTCCTTTTCTGTCTTGGTCACTATTGCTGGGGGACCTTGGACAAGTCACTTGACCTTTGCAAGTCAAGTTTGCTCATCTGGATATGAAATAATGGGATGGAGCAAGGCTTCTTCATGCTCTGAAGACAGATCCCACGTATAAGGCTAAGTTTTATAGTAAAGCTTCTCTGAGGATGATTTATAATGTTATTGTTCACTGAGTGATATTTTTCATCTCTATATTGTCATCAGAAATAGGTCATTGTTGATTTTTTAAAATTTATTTATTTTTCATTGGGGGATTATTGCTTTATAATATTGTGTTGTATGTGATGTGTGGTCTCTGCCATACATCAACAAGTCACTGCTGATTTTTAAAGTCTGGGTTTTGAAAAGATTTATACTGTTCAAAATTATTTTTAAAAAGTCACTTGAATGGCAGTGGTTATTCAATAACAATCGTAATTTTCTGTTTTCTTTGTGTTTCCTTTCTTTTTTAATATAAATTTATTTACTTTAATTGGAGGTTAATTACTTTACAATATTGTATTGGTTTTGGCATACATCAACATGAATCTGCCACGGGTATACACGTGTTCCCCATCCTGAACCCCCCTCCCTCCTCCCTCCCCATACCATCCCTCTGGGTCATCCCAGTGCACCAGCTCCAAGCATCCAGTATCATGCATCAAACCTGGACTGGCGATTCGTTTCATATATGATATTACACATGTTTCGATGCCATTCTCCCAAATCATCCCACTCTCTCCCTCTCCCACAGAGTCCAAAAGACTATGTTTCCTTTCTGATATGCAAATAGCCATTTATTTGATTTCCAGTAGAAAATACAAGAGGAAATGTAAGCACAAACATTGTATCTTGGAATTAAGAAATACTGATGAGTATATTAATTACTATTTTTTTTTTTTATTTCAAAGTTAAGGCTTCTGAGGAAGAAAAATGGACTAGACTATCTCAAGAAGGGAGGAAATATTTTATACCACTACAGTATGTGTTTAGAAATAACTATGTTGTTTCTCCTTGTCAAATTTGAGCTGCCATTCATTTTTATCAAACTACTTTCCATCTTCAGAAAGAAACAAACCTTGATATTGTGAGTTTTTAAGTTTACTTTTGTGCCTTTTTTTGTTTTAATGTGAACATTTTTACTTCATTCCAGGCTGGAGAGGGGAGCATAAATGCACTCTTCTTACAGGGTGACCCCTCTCTTCATGTGCAAACGGATTTGAATGAATAGGTGGTCATCTGGGACTAAGTGAAATTTCTCTTATAATGTGTTAGCTGTGCTTACTATCCACAATGAGAACCTAGATGATATATCCAGAGCAAAAGGGAAAAAAAAAATACCAAAAGCATACACTTTTTTAGAGTTTGTCATCAGAACAAGCCATTGAGACTTCCATGGAGAGAGTGAATCTAGTTTAAGGAGGCAAGATTCTGCTCCAGCACCACCTTTTGTAGGGAGAGTGCATAGCCGGGGGAATTTGTACCACATCTGCCTTTGAACTGGGCCTAGAAGAGTGAGGTGGAAGCTTCAAAGCCTTTCTCCTTTCCATCTTTTCCTCCCACAACCATATCTCTCCCTCAGAAAGCTAGATTCCTGTTTGGGCAGTTCTTTCCATGGTCCCCAGTTGGTTCTGGTGTTGGATTGGCCAGGAAACTGCGCCATTTCTTAGGTGAGGACATAGACATGGAAAGATGAACTGGTGGGCCCAAGGACACATTGGTTAGTAAAGGACCTTGAGTTTGAACCCAAATCACTGTAAGTCCAGGGTGAAGCTCTCTCTGCATGCCTGGTTACTTCTGAAGGAGAGTCTCAGAATATAGCCTGCACTGGTTTGCTGCACTTCCATTATTAAACTTCCAACAGAGTATTAACATCTTTTGTGACCTGGTAGTTTAGAACCATTCGGAGACTATCAAAATCTTACATTTTTGGCCACAGGAGGGGAAAAAAAAAACAACTCATTCTAGAAAAGAGTGGGTGATGTGTCAAGATATGTCAACCAATTGGTGCTTCTCAGAGGCTGGCCAGTGTCTGGGCTGTTTGCGGGAGACTGGTAGATGGTGAGCCTGGGCCATCAGCCATGGCAGGGCTGGAAGGGGACGGGGGAGCAGGGAGTTAACATTATGGGACACGAGCACGTACTTCCTTGGGCATCACAGTGAGAGGAGTGGACCAATAAGGGCAGTCTCTCCTCCAGTCTCCTCCCTGGCTTGTGGCCTGAGTCTGCTGCTGGAAGCTCCTGCCTGAGGTTCTGGCTTGGATGGTTGGCCACATGCAGGGAGAGTCAGGGATTACTCACAGCAGCTGCGTGAGGCCCAGTGGGCCTCCTAAGTGGCTTTCTAAGCAGAGGGCTCCTAGGGTGATCCTGGCTGGCCTTGCCTGGCCGAGTCCCTGCAGTTTGCAAGCCTTGATCTCCATCTCTGCCCTCTGTCTTGAGAGACTTTTTTTCAACAGACTCTTTTGGCTAAATATGGTTTCTGTTGTTTGCCGTTGATAAGCCAACTGATGTAGCCAGGAAGAAGTGGAATCAGGATTAGAATTGGGTCTGTCAGATACCCGTTGCTTATTCCTCTGTACCCAAAAAAGGGATAGGAATCTGAGTGACTGCCAAATCTTATTGTTTAAGCCTTCTTGGGAAATAGGCTTATAAGTAGATCAGTGGTTAAATAAATCAATAAGTGATCACACACATATATTCATGCACACACATATACAGATACATGTTCACATACATGTTTTAATTGATTGGCAAGTTTTCATGAAATGTTGTTAAGCTCTATGATGCTGACATTTCTAGAGGAGGGGAGCAAACATAACATTCACTGGGTGACTGTGAGCACAGGAGGTCATGGGTGGGCTACAGAAGTGATGTATTGGTTGAGAATAGATTTGGGAGTCAGACAGAGTTGATCAAACCTACAGCTACTACTAAATAAACCTTTGTGTCTTTGGAAAAATTGTATATTTTCTTTGGACCTCAGTTTCCTTATCCGTAAAGTGGGGATAATTATACTCATTTCACAGAGATTCAGAGCAGTCCAGATAAGGCACCTAGCACAGACCTTGGCACAGAGTGATGGACGGATGGGAGTTATTATTTTTATTTAAATATATTGCCTAGTTTAGTTCCCACAGCACTACTGAATTTGTCCTTTCTTGAATAAGTTTAGGATTCCCGCTTGTTGGCATATCCTCTTATCCTCTCTTAGAAGGGACTGTGGGAGTGGGTGAGGAGAGAGTGAGACGGAAGCCATAAGGTGAGGAAGAAGCCATAAGAAGCCACAGCTCTGAGCATCCTCTCTGAGCTCCTGGTCCTGGGAATGCTGCTTGTCTTCGAGATCCTGCTTGTCTTGTGCAGTGGGAACCACGGGCAGGTTCTGAGTGACACCAGTCCAGGGCAGCCCACTTCACCAGCAAAGTGATGATGGCAACCAAATCCCCTTAGAAAACAAGTCAATCAAAGCATATTCACTAATGAAGACCTAACAGTAATCCATGTTGTATTCTATCACAGGAGGTCATATGCATGAAAAATCTTTGCCCGTCTGTTTAGCAAATAGCATGTTCTAAAGAAATGTTGGGTTTTCTTGGTGGCTCAGCAACAAAGACTCTGCCTGGCAATGCAGGATGCAACCTGCATCAACCCAGGATGATTCCTGGGTCGGGAACTTCCCCTGGAGATGGAAATGGCAACCCAGTCCAATATTCTTGCCTGGAGAATTCCATGGATAGAGCCTGGTGGGCTATAGTTCATGGGGTTGCAAAGAGTTGGATATGACTGAGCGACTAAACAGCAACAACAAGAAGGAAATGTTAGACACAGTCTAACTCTTCTTTCTCTTTTTCTTAGACATGGTCTCTTGGTGGCTTGTAAAACATGTGGTCAGAATTAGCTTATATAATTCTCACTACAATTTTAAGAGAAACATGTTATTTTTCATCTCTGCTTTCCAGAGATGGAAATCTGGAATTGGAAAGAATTCCTCCTGGATTGTGCACTGTGGCAACGACAAGGCAGGAGATCAAACCCGAATCCTTTGCCATCCACTTTATATTCATTCATTCATCTGTGTACTGTCTGCCATGTGCCTGGAGCTGGGCTGGGCACCAGGGATCTGTGTCCTGGCTGTGGGCCCTGCCTGCAAGGAGCTCACACTGCTCAGGAAGAGTCTTTCCTTTGAGCTATCCTGTCCAAGACCACACCACTTTTTTTCCTGGCTCTAATTAATGACCCATTCATATCCCAAGACTAGAGGATGAATGGCTGTATTCAGGTTTCCAGTTGATGGCAATTTTCTTTGGAAACTTACCAGTTTTGGGTCTCCATTTCAATCTGCCCACACACTTCACTGTTAAACTGTCAAAAATGATGTGGAATGTGGAAATATTTCTTACAAGGTCCCAAAGGGATGTTTCAGGAGCCAGTGACACCCTGACTCTCTTCAGTCTGGGGAACAGGCAGGGAGATGCCCCCAAAGTCCATTGCACAGACAATTGTTGTGTTGTTTTTTGATTTGAGTTTGTTTTATTATTATTTTATTTAAAAAATTTAATTGAAGTATAGTTGATCTGCAATGTCCTGTTAGTTTCAGGTGTACAGCAAAGTGATTCAGTCATGTATCTATTACATAGGTTATTACATTATAGGGTATTACACGATATTGAACACAGTCTGCCATGTTAGACAGGAAGTTTCTCTTGCTCCAGAAGTGAGATTGCTGGGTCATATGGTAGTTCTATTTTTGGTTTTTAAAGGGGCTTCCATACTGTTCTCCATAATGATTGTACCAATTTACACTCCTACCAGCAGTGTAAGAAGGTTCCCTTTTTTGCACACCCTCTCTAGCATTTATTTGTTGACATTTTGATGACGGCCATTCTGACTGTTGGGAGGGGTACCTCATTGTAGCTTTGATTTTCATTTCTCTAATAATTCATGATGTTGAACATTTTCATGTGCCTATTGTCCATCTGTAAGTCTTTTTTGAAGAAATATCCGCTTTTAGGTCTTCTACCCCAATTCTTGATTTTTTTTTTTTTTTTTTGAGCTATATGAGCTGTTTGTTTATTTTGGAGTTGCCTTGTTTCAAAACATTTTCTCCCATTCCATAGATTGTCTTTTTGTATTGTTATTGTTTTCTTTGCTGTGCAAAAGCTTTTAAGTTTAATTAGGTCCCATTTGTTTATTTTTGGTTTTATTTCTATTATTCTAGGAGATGGATCCAATGTTGCTGCCATTTATGCCAAAGAGTGTTGTGCTTGCTTTCCTCCAGGAGTTTTATAGTATCTAGTCTCACACTTAAACCTTTCATCCATTTTGAGTTTATTTTTGTATATGGTTTTCAAGAATGTTCTTATTTTTCTAGTAAGACAAAGTTGGTGTTGGTGCTTGCTAGCATCTCAAAGAGGGTAGGACAAAGCTAGGTTGTTTATTCAGACTATGAAGTCTAGTTTAATAGAAATCTTTCAATGCTGTGCTCAGTTAGGACTGGGTAAAATTCCAGAATTAGTGCCTTGAGAGGAAAGGGCTTAGAAAGCCCTTGTGTGGTTTGGCTATTGTCCAGGCATGGTAATGCCATGAATCCTGAGAAGTCTGTGGAATATATGGACCAAGACACTGGTAACCTGTACCTGAGCACACGTGGCCACTTGGATTTTCCTTAGTTCACTATCACTCCCCAGTTTAGTCCAGGGACCAATCTTCCTTTTCTTACTCTCCATGAGGCAGAACTTCCTGGAAGTATCATATATGCTGCTGCTGCTGCTAAGTCGCTTCAGTTGTGTTCGACTCTGTGCAACCCCATAGATGGCAGCCCACCAGGCTCCCCCCTCCCTGGGATTCTCCAGGCAAGAAGGCTGGAGTGGGTTGCCATTTCCTTCTCCAATGCATGAAAGGGAAAAGTGAAAGTGAAGTCGCTCAGTTGTGTCCAACTCTTAGCGACCCCATGGACTGCAGCCTACCGGGCTCCTCCATCCATGGGATTTTCCAGGCAAGAGTACTGGAGTGGGTTGCCATTGCCTTCTCCGAGTATCATATATATGACACAGTAATAATCGTAACAATCAGATCAGTATCAGTAGTCCACATTTACTTTAGCATCATACACATGACAAAATCATAATCATACAATTGCAGTAATAATACTAATAGCTAACATTTATTTCCCCTTGACTTCCTAGGTGGTGCTAGTGGCAGGCATTGGCCTGCCTGCCAATGTAGGAGACAAAAAGAGATGCGGCTTCAATCCCTGGGTCAGGAAGATCCCTTGGAGGAGGAAATGGCAATCTAATCCAGACAGTATTCTTGTCTGGAGAATCCCATGGACAGAGGAGCCTGACAGGCTACAGTCCATAGGGTCACGAAGAAACACGACTGAAGCCAGTGAGCAGCAGCATTTATCCTTGACTCTGTGCAGGCAGCTGGGGTAAGCACTTTAGATGGATCCCTCTCAATAAGGCCCGTAACAATGCTATGAGCTGAGAACTGTTTTATTCTTGGCTAATAAAACTTACCAAGGTTAAATCAATGGAGTAAGGTGTGCAGGAGAGCTGGAGCCAGAACTCAAGCCAAGTCTGTTGGAGCCCAAAGCCTGCTTGTTCTTAGGTATGGTGCTATAGAATCACTCTCTCCTTTTAAAATACATTGTTCCTACAACTAATTTTTCTAAAGCAATATCCAAATATTTGCTCACCGGGGAGAAGTCTGACTCTGACCATACAGAACCCTTCTCTCCTTTCAACCTGGTAGGAGTGTAGCCTTTAATCCCTGTTTCAGTGCCGAGGTGGAGCCTCCGATTCTCAGGGGTGGAGGCTGCCCCTCTTTCGTGCTGTTCTGCCTGGTTTCCTGGTTTCCCTGGGAAGTCTTCCAAGTGAAAAACAGTTTCCCCAGTAACTGACAGCCCACCCACTGGCCCTTCTGCCAGAGTGACTTGATCGCTTTGTGACTCTTGGTTTCTTAAAGGTGTTTCTTTTGGGAAAATCCAAACCGCTTTGACACATGTTCTGACAAATTAGTGGTTAAGGAGAACACTTCCTTGGGCTAGAAGGAATGAATATTCAAACAAGTAAGAGAAAACTGTCAACATAGACAGTGGCTGTTGTAGAGTGGGAGAACATTGAGCAACTGGTTGCTTTAGTTCCCCAGCTTTGGAAAGATAGAGCTAATCATTTCTGACAGATGGAGTCTACCAGTTTAAAATATCCCTAGATTTTTTGATGATTGCCATTCTTATTGGTGTGAGGTGATACTCATTGTAGTTTTGATCTGCATTTCTCCAATTATTAGTGATCTTGAGCATCTTTTCATGTGCCTGTTGGCCAGCTGTAGGTCTTCTTTGGAGAAATGTCTATTTGGGTCTTCTTGGGTCATTTGTAGAGATGTGGATGGACGGAGTCTGTGATACAGAGTGAAATCAGAAGGAGTGAAACAAATATCGTGTATTAACGCATATATGTGGAATCTACGGTACAGATGAACCTCTTTGCAGGACAGAAATAGAGATGCAGATATAGAGAACAGATGTATGGACATGGCAGGGGGGTGGGAGGGAGAAGAAGTAGGATGAATTGGGAGATGAGATTGATATATATACACTACCATGTGGAAAATCGGTAATTAGTGGGAACCTGCTGTATCGCATGGGAAACTCAGTTTGGTGCTCTGAGTAGGGGACTTACTCTTTATTTGTTCTTAGTCGTGTCCAACTCTTTGCAACTCTATGGACCGAAGCTCACCAGGCTCCTCTGTCCATGGAATTTTCCAGGTAAGAATACTGGAATGGGTTGCCATTTGCTACTGCAGGGGATCTTCCCAATCCAGGGATCAAACCCATGTCTCTTGTGTCTCCTGCATTGGCAGGTGGGTTCTTTACCAACTGTGCCACCTGGGAAGCCCAAGGTGACCTTGAAGGGTGGGGTATTGCAGGGGAAGAAGGGGATATATATACATATGGCTGGTTTGCTTCACTGAATAGCAGAAACTAGAACAGCACTGTAAGGCAACTATACCCCAATTAAAAAAAAAAAAAAGTAGAAAGAGGAAAAGGCAAGCTTCCTAGGGAAGGAGATTCCACTCTTCTCTGTAACTCGTGTGTAACAATTGGGTAATTATTTCTAACAGTGAATTGAGTTCCTCCACCTGGCAATTTGGAATTCATTTCTAATTATGTTTCCTCCTATGGAAATGGACAAAGGCTTGCCCATGTGGTAAAGAGGGGTCATACGCGTGCTGCTTTATTGTCTTAGGAACAGGGGCTGCAGTGGAGAAAAGGGCACACTGGCTTTCGTAGAAGGGTAAAGGGAGAAGTAAGCTTTATGCTCAAGCCCAGAAGTGGAGTTTACATCCAATCTATGTCATGATTGTAGCACTTCCAGAATCTCTATAAATGTGCCCCGGTTGTTTAGTTAGGACCTGTTTTCTCATCGTGAGAACACATAAGAAAAAAGGCTAGTCTATGTACTTGATTTCTGGGCAGCAAAAAGAGGAGGAGAGAGGCAGCAGGGGGATAGTTGAACTGATTTAGAAAACTGGGGGAGAATAGTCTGCAGCAGGGTGAGAGGGGTTGCTCTGTTGGGGATGAAGTAGCTTGAATCTTGTCCACCTCAGCTGACAAAGAGATTAAAGCATGGGGAGCAGTTTGAGGTCTCAGAAAGGATCCTGATCTTGAGTAGGAGAAAGACCCCATTAGAGTTGATATAAGTCTTATCAGGTCTTTAATACATTCATAAACTGTTATTAGAGTTCATGGCATCCTGACATTGTCCTGCTGAAATCACACTTTCTCCTGAGTGGTGGCTTTTTCATTCCTCATATTTTTCTCTGTTCTAGTCAAAGGTAGTTATTTTATATGGAGAGGGAAAAACTGGAAGAAGAAGAAACAGATTTCTTGGAACAAGTAGACTTTAAAGGTGGAGTTTAGGGGACAGAGGCTTTTAATTTAGATGGCAGTCAACAACAAACAAATAAGCAAAACCAACTAAGAAAGAAGGGAAAAGAAGTAGTAAGAGAAAGCACAGATACGGTATTCCAATATCACATGCAGTGACCTCATAGCCTCCTATTTATTCAATGAGTATTGTTAAATACCATCACGAGGAACTGCATCCTTTGCTGTGGATGAAGATGCACCAAGTAGACTTGGAGGACCCAGGTCTGTTAGAGAAGCTGAATTACATAATAATAAGTGAAAGATGGAAATCCAGAGCCAGTGCTGTGGGGCTCAGAGAAGGTGAGAGCTAGCTAGCTCAGCGGGGCAGTACAGGAAAGGCTTGGGGAGAAGGAAGCCTGAGTACTAGGACGTGAGGAATGATGGGTGGGCTTTGGTCTTGTTGGCCTGGTTGCAGGTGGGGTGAGAATAGCAAGGACTTGGGCACAGAATGAGCAATGCAGGGCTCAATAAGAGGAGAAAGCCTGAAGGAGGCCTGGCATGGACTGGGAGAAAACTGTGCTGGGAGGAAGTTCAGAACCGAGCTGTGGAGCTTCCTGAATTCTTTATGGTCTTCGGGAGTCATTGGCAACCCTGGGCTTGTCAGTAGGTGGCTGAAAGTAGTACTGTGTGAATTAGAGGTGATGATCTGGCCTAGGGTGAATACAAAGCCCTCTTCTAATTATCTAAGACAAAAATCAGCACCGAAACATTCCCTTCTCGCCTTCTCAGTCTTACGTGTGGAACCCACAGTGTCAGAACACTGGGCAGGAGTCATCTCTCACGCTTCCCTCCATGTATTTGGTGGCTGGAGGTCTGCATTTATGTATCTGTGATGTTGGACCCACAAGACAGAAGCTTCCCCACAAACACCACAGGAAGTGCTGCCAAGAGGAGAGTCACTGGCCAGCAGGGCCTCCCCGACTCAACCCAGCCTTGGTTTCCTGTCTCACTTACTGGTTGTTGTTGATGGTGGTTTCATTGCCAAGTCGTGTCCAACTCGTGCGACCCCATGGACTGTAGCCTGCTAGACCCCTCTGTCGATGGGATTCTCTAGGCAAGAATACTGGAGTGGGTTGTCATTTGGTTAGGGGGAAGAAAAGATGATTTTTGTCAAACTCCCTGAGAGACGAGGGAGAATTTAATTGAACAATGGTTGGAAAACATTGTTTGAAAGCTTGAAAACTACTGACCTAAAATAGCCTTGTACTTTAGAACATATAAACTATCCCCTAATGCTGTAGTAATAAAGATTTCTCGTGGGCCAGCTGTGTTAAGTCTCATGAGAAGCATTATGAAAGACTTAAAACATGTAAGGTACAGCCTTCTCAAAATGCAGGAGGCCGCTTATACGCATGAACCGTTAGCACAAGGTCAGAGCATCAGGTGCGGAATTGTATGGGCAGAGATGGAAGCTGTTGGAGAAGATTTTACAACATCCTGAAGAGCCAACAATGGGGAAAAAATCTATGAAGGAACCACTTGGGGGCCTTATATTGTATTTTGGAACTGTAGTTCACAACTTATCCAGTGTGTTTGGTTTTCACAGAATATTATGGTGAGAACATATTTGACTTGAGTGGGGTTTCACTGAAAGTTCATAAGGCACCTTTTCTTGTAGTTCTAGTTACTGGTTATTCTTCTGGATGATGAAACATGGGTATGAAGATAGAAAAATTCAGTCATCTGTCTGCTTTTTGCTTACTTTGCAGGGCTGAATTTTAAACTGTTCTTTTAAATGTTGGCAGCATGTAGACTGAGACATGGGGAACGATAAGAGATTCTAACCATGGTTAATGAAATCTGTAAAGAAATAACCATGGATATGTTGCCTTCTGTCAGTGTTTGCTGTATGACGTGGAGATTAATTTTCTTTTAATTAGGATCATCGCTGTGGCCTCCATTTGTTTGATGAATGCCAGGTTAAATCCATGACTTACTTCACAGATGTGAATGGGTTCCAATCTTTGTTAATATTTGCATATTACAGAGGTCAGATTTTTTTCTTTCTTCATGGAAGTGGGATTTTTCCTGTTGTTTCATGTTTAGGATATTTAACTTGTTGGCTCTGTCAGAAACTGAACAGAAATAACAGTTATGATCACTGCTTCTTAGGCTGAATGGACTCCTTGGCTTAGGGTAAAACTTTCCAACATCTAACAGAAGGAATTTATTCTTAAGACATACCTTAGATGATTCTTTCAGTTGGGTCAAACTCAACACATATGGTATGGGTTAAATTGTGTCCTTTAAAATTCATATGTTGAAGCCCTAATCCTCACTACCTCAAAATAAGACAATCTTTGAGAGAGATTCTAAAGAGGTGATTAAGTGAAAATGAGGCCATTAGGTTTAGTTTTTATCCAACCTGACTGGTGTCCATGTAGGAAGAGGAAATTTGGATACACAGACTCCAGGGGTGGGCAGAGAGGTCCTCCATGTGAGAACAAGTGAGGAGACAGCCATCTCTAAGCCAAGGAGAAAGGCCTCAGGAAAAACCAAAATGCTGACCTCTTGATCTTGGACTTCTAGCCTCAGTAGCTATGAGAAAATAACGCTCAATTATTTAAGCTACCCAATCTGATATTTTCCTATGGCAGCTCTAGCAAACTAACACAACTCCCAAACCCAAATTTATTACTTGCCTGTTCAAAGCCATTCATTTTGTGGCAGAGGATTTACTACTCACTGAACATCAGGCAATGGCAACCCACTCCAGTACTCTTGCCTGGAAAATCCTATGGGCAGAGGAGCGTGGTAGGCTGCAGTCCGTGGGGTCGCTAAGAGTCAGACACAACTGAGCTACCTCACTTTCACTTTTCACTTTCATGCATTGGAGAAGGAAATGGCAGCTCACTCCAGTGTTCTTGCCTGGAGAATCCCAGGGAGGGGGGAGCCTGGTGGGCTGCTGTCTATGGGGTCGCACAGAGTCGGACACGACTGAAGTGACTTAGGAGCAGCAGAACATCCATGTAACTCCCCTGAAAGACCTGCCTGCCTACAGCCAGGTGGGGCTGTGCACTAGCTGGTCTGTGGGCTTCCACAATCTTATCCCCTGACCCAGTGACCAAGGAGGCGACAGTCTTGGAGGGGGAGGTCCAAGATGGTGGGGTTTCCATCTGGTCCCTGGGAGACTGAGTGGAGCAAAGCCTCCCCCCAACCATGTAGAGTATGTCTCCCAGGTGAGACACAGTCCATTAACGTATTAAGCCTGGGATTTGGAAGGTTTAGTTTGTTTCTTCTGCTTAACTTTGTTTATCATGAGCAGTAAAGTCTTCAGCCTCCTAGTTCATCTGAAAGTGTACATTTAGCTGCATATTTGGACTCATAATTTCACATCTGACTGATGATTAGTCTTTTGTTCTATTTGCAGCTTCCCACAGGCTTGCCCCTCCTTTCCTTTCACGGAGGTGATACAGTTATCTCTCTAAACAAGTGATGGCATGAGGATGATAATGATAGAGGAGCACTGTTCCAGGCACTGACCTAGTGCTTTCTGTACATCAAGTCCTTTATCTTCAAAACCTATGAAGTAAGGCAATATTATCATATTATTCTTTCCAACAAAGAAATTGAGGTGCAGAGTCTGATGTGTTCAAGTTCACAGAGCTGGTAAGTGGTACAGCCAAGATTTGAACTTGGCAATATGGTTTCCATTGCTTTCTTATAAACTCTAAACAGCCTTTCTAAAAAAAAAAAAAATAAATAAACAGCCTTTCTTGTTCTCTTCCCAGGTATCCTATCACTTTTTCCATCAAGGGCCACCCTCCACTTCTGACCGCTTCCAGCTCTTCATTCCAGTTACAGTCTACATTCTTTCTGTCCTCTAAGCAAATCCTGCATTCGTCTCCTATGCTTCCATCGCTCTCTGCATTGCTCCATTGCCCATTCTCTTTCTCCCCAGCCCTGCCTGTCAGCATCTTGTGCATCCTGCTGCTGCTGCTAAGTGGCTTCAGTTGTGTCCGACTCTGTGGGACCCCATAGATGGCAGCCCACCAGGCTCCCCCGTCCTTGGGATTCTCCAGGCAAGAACACTGGAGTGGGCTGCCATTTCCTTCTCCAATGCATGAAAGTGAAAAGTGAAAGTGAAGTCGCTCAGTCATGTCTGACTCTTAGCTACCCCGTGGACTGCAGCCCACCAGGCTCCTCTGTCCATGGGATTTTCCAGGCAAGAGTACTGGAGTGGGCATCCCTCAGAGCCCCGTTCCTTTGCCACCGTTTCTGAGAAGCCTTCCTTCAGTCTTCATTCAGCACTCCCATAATCCCTTGCCCACAGACACTCATGGTTCACTTATTTGTGTCTATTTCTCTCTCTAAAAGATAAGTTCCCTGAGTGCTGAGACTATATATATATATTGTCTTTAGATCTCCTCTGCAAGCAGTGGGCACAGTATACACAGACACACACACACACAATCTTTGGGTTACACTTCTTGATTGCAATTAAGAGAAAGGAAAGTTTCCTTGAATGCCTTGCACTTAACAAGAGATAACAATGTTACCCCTCCTCACTTTGGCCACCATAGTTTAGGATTCCCAGTCCCTGTGTGGGAGTGACTTTGTTAACATCAAAACACTTTCCTTAATCCTCTCTCTGCGTTCATTTCTCTGAGATGGATGCTACCACTTCTCATCTGTGTCATGTTAGCAAATTGTCCCTTTGGTCTTTATATTAGAACTGATTTTCACTGGGTTTCAATTATTTCCTAGCTGTGATTTATTGATTAAAAGCAGCCTTTCATCCTGGTGCCACTTTTCAAGCATGTGGTGATATAGGTTCCAGGGAGTTGCAAGGAAAGAGAAGAATAGCACTCCTGCCGCTCTCCCTCCCTGCAGGTCTCCACCCTGCAGCCTTTTGTGAAGCTGCGGCCCTCTTCTCTCGGGGGTGGGCAGCGAGTTGAAAGGAAAGTGGAGTTCAGTCACTTCTGCCACAAGTATTTCTGGGTCAAATGCAGGACAGATTTGAAAGTTGAACACAATTGGATTTTCTGAGGATTTCAGCCAAGAATGTATTTGTGTTTGTCGTCTTCTTACATAAACGTGCTTTTCCCCAGACATGGCGGTGATTTTCCAACATGGCCTCCAGTAATCCTCACCTTCTGGAGTCAGGCTTTTGTTTTGTTTCCTCCCAAACGAAGTAGGGGAGCAGTTCTGTAAATAATGGGCTATTGCAGAAGGGATGGGTGTGATTAGAAGCTAAATCATAAAAGTGTGGCTTCCACCGTGCGGCAGTGAATGGTCTCCTGCCAGGCGCCAGCACTCAGGACAGCCATGTGAGTGAACCATCTTGGAACAGATGCTCCAGCCCCAGCCAAGCCTTTGGATGATTGTAGCCCCAGCTTCAGCTCATGAGAGACTGGAGCTGGGTCAGCCTAGCCAAGTGGCTCCCCAGATCCTGACCTGCAGTGTCCATGTGAGATGACAAATGTTTATGTTTGTGTTAAGCTGCCAAGTCTGGCACTAACTGCTTGTGCGGCCACAAGCAATATACATGGTACACGAAATTGCATTTTCTAGGCTCTTTGAGAGTCTATTGTGTTTTCAGTTCTAATAATACTTTTGGCACTACAGAGAGTCTGACTCTGTGATTGAAATTAAAAGTCAATGTAGAAAGGAATATAGAAAGATCATCATGGTTTGGTCAAATGCTCAGCATAGCGAGATCGCCTCAGTTGCCTCCTTCGGGTGCGCCTGGATGCTTGGAAGACAAGCGCCCCTTACCTGTCCCTCCCCAAGCTCCTCTGCTCCCTGCTCTTGGTCCCCCACCCCCACAGTGCACTATCACTGCCATGAGGACACAGAGGCACCCACCAACCCCCTGGGCAACCTGGATGTCCACGTGCCTTCCATCTGCCAACATCCCAACTGCTCTGATGAGGATGCTGTGACTTTGAACTTCATGAAACGTTTTCTTCATTAACCCCAGAAGAGGAGATGGCCTGCTGAGACACAGATGCAAGTGCGAAACCAACAGAGGCCAGGTCTTCTTTTGGCGACTGGAAGAAAGAGCCGAAGGCAGTGAAGTCTGCCTTTCACTGGGCAGGAGAACGTGAGTCATTCATAACTTTGACAGAATGAACCAGTCCCAGAGCCAGACGGACCTCTTTACCTGAATGAGCAGGTAAAATCACCAACAGTAACTTGCACAAAATGGGATCTCATCTTCCCATATGACAGTTATATCTTTGTCAAGGAGACCTGGAGACAGCTACAGCAGGAGTCCAGTCATGGACTGCTTTGCTCTGGTCTTGAAAAAGATGGACTTGCCCAATCCTGTTTCAGAAGGGGCCTCTGGCCATCGGGGGCTATCTGTACCACCAGCCCGAAACACTGAACACTTCTTTCCTCCTTCCCATCATTCTCTCTCTACCCTCCTCCTTCTCTGCCCTCTTTCACGCCAGCACACTTATAAAGTCCATCAATATGCCAGCAAGTTTGGAAAACTCAGCAGTGGCCACAGGACTGGAAAAGGTCAGTTTTCATTCCCATTCCAAAGAAAGGAAATGCAAAAGAATGCTCAAACTACCGCACAATTGCACTCATCTCACATGCTAGTAAAGTGATGCTCAAAATTCTCCAAGCCAGACTTCAGCAATATGTGAACCGTGAACTCCCTGATGTTCAAGCTGGTTTTAAAAAAGGCAGAGGAACCAGAGATCAAATTGCCAACATCCGCTGGATCATGGAAAAAGCAAGAGAGTTCCAGAAAAAACATCTATTTCTNTTTTGCTTTATTGACTATGCCAAAGCCTTTGACTGTGTGGATCACAAGAAACTGTGGAAAATTCTAAAAGAGATGGGAATACCAGACCACCTAACCTGCCTCTTGAGAAATCTGTATGCAGGTCAGGAAGCCACAGTTAGAACTGGACATGGAACAACACACTGGTTCCAGATAGGAAAAGGAGTACGTCAAGGCTGTATATTGTCACCCTGCTTATTTAACTTCTATGCAGAGTACATCATGAGAAACGCTGGACTGGAAGAAACACAAGGTGGAATCAAGATTGCCGGGAGAAATATCAGTCACCTCAGATATGCAGATGACACCACCCTTATGGCAGAAAGTGAAAAGGAACTAAAAAGCCTCTTGATGAAAGTGAAAGAGGAGAGTGAAAAAGTTGGCTTAAAGCTCAACATTCAGAAAA
>SJYQ01006455.1:139192-186582 GCA_006410935.1 Redunca redunca
ATTGTGGTGTTGGAGAAGACTCTTGAGAGTCCCTTGGACTGCAAGGAGATCCAACCAGTCCATCCTAAAGGAGATCAGTCCTGGGTGTTTACTGGAAGGACTGATGTTGAAGCTGAAACTCCAGTACTTTGGCCACCTCATGCGAAGAGTTGACTCATTGGAAAAGACTCTGATGCTGGGAGAGATTGGGGCAGGAGGAGAAGGGGACGACCCAGGATGAGATGGCTGGATGGCATCACGGACTCGATGGACGTGAGTCTGAGTGAACTCCGGGAGTTGGTGCTGGACAGGGAGGCCTGGCGTGCTGCGATTCATGGGGTTGCAGAGTCGGACACGACTGAGCGACTGAACTGAACTGAACTACCATTCTAGATAGTGTGTTCAGGGCCCTTTATTATTTAATGGAATTCTGCAGTGTTTTACAGGCCAGGAATATGGAAAACGTTGTGTAACATTCTGTAGGAATGCATCTTGTTACTTAACAAAGATCATAACCGAAGCAAATATATATGTGTGTACATACTTTCCTGTAAAATGTTTAAGAACACAAGTCATCTCCAACTTAAATATTTGTGGTGGATCCATATAATTTAGAGAGAAATGCAAGTTTAAAGCTCTATGGTTAATGTATTCAGTGTTCAAAACCATACTGAGTCATTTAGGCATGAAAATATACTTCACCTACTTTGACTACATCTGCAAGACCCTGTAGCTGCCAAATTTTCAGTTGGCTTCCTGTCTCATGGATAGAGTTTTCGAAAGATATTCTCAATAATTCCTGCTTTAGGGACACACACAACACCTGTCGCTGCCCACCTCAGATCACTTAGGGTTTTTCTACTGATGCTCACACTGCGAACAGGTCAGACGTGGCCAAGTGCCCATGACAGTGACCTTGGTGGTCCAACACACTCCTGATAATTTAGCTGAGCCCCTGGCCTAAAGGAGGACAGGTGATTCCAGTCCTTTTCAGCCTCCTTAGAAGTTCAGGCTTTTCCTGAAGATCATGGTCAACTCCAAGCCTGTCTACAGGGGCAGGGTCAGCCGTCTGCCCCTCAAGCTCCTGACTTCTCTTTCCCACTTGCCCAGGGCTGGTCAGTTCAGACCGGCTCCAGGTGACACAGCACATTCTGGGGCAGAATGGTGTCTGCCTTTTCCTGCTCAGTGTCAATCAGGTGCTCCACACAGTCCCCTTCCCCACCCCCACCCTGCCCAAACCCAACAAGAGCTATCGTGTTACCAAAGCTTCCTGGGAACGTGTAATTCATCAAACAGAAACCCACAATGAGAAGTATGAACAAATTCTACAAGTGTTTGCTCCCCTGGGGGCAGTCAGGGCAGAAAAGCACTTTGTGCTTCTTGTCTCGGAGAGACTCTGGGGGCCGCCCAGCCAGCTGCCCCTAAATCACAGTCATGAGTCACATGTGCAAAGTTTGGAGGGAAGCACTGTTCTCTAGAAGGACTGTTGGTCCATTAGTGTCTGGGCTGGGCAGCTCTGCAGCAGTGGGCTTGTCTCGTGGTCTCCCTCCTGTGGTCCTCTCTCCTCTGCCATGTCCTCTCCAGTTTCCTCATTCTGTCCTCTCACCAGCCCTGTTCCTACGACCACACCCTTCTTACCACCAGCCCCCCACTATCCAGCCAGCGGACTTCATCCAAGGCCAGTCTCCCCTAGCCTGTTAAGACCTCAAGCTTCACCTCCTCACTTTCTCCAGACTGGTACCCTGATAGAGTCTTCCCTGCTGATGCCCTGGTTAGAGACCTCAGCACTTTCCAGAGCCTTCTCTGCTCTTGAGGGAGCACACACACGTCCTACAATGCTCTGTGCACACGAATATAACACACAGGCATTCAGTAACTCAGAGGTAACTGTTTGGGGAGAAAGTGCAACCTTAAGGAGGGAACATGGTCAGGGGGAAGATGTGGGGACCGTCTCTAGGGGCCGGATGGTAACCTTCCAATGAGACAAAGCTGGCAAACTTCAGCCCACAGCTAAACAGGGCTCACAGACAGCTTTTGTTTTGCTTGTGCAATTTTCTAAAATTCTTATTTAGTTGTCATGCATGCTAAGTTGCTTCAGTCGTGTCCAACTCTGTGATGCTATGGACTAGAGCCTGCCAGGCTCTTCTGTCCCTGGGATTCTCCAGGCAAGAATACTGGAGTGGGTTGCCATGCCCTCCTCCAGGAGATCTTCCTGCCCCAAGGACAAAACCAGTGTCTCTTAAGTCTCCTGAATTGGCAGCTGGGTTCTTTGCCACTAATGCCACCTGGGAAGCCCATTTAGTTATTAACATTGTACAATTAGGAGAATTCACATGAAAAACTGTATTTCTGGAGTCTTTTGAAAGCTTGAAGATGCAGCCATGTGGAATCTACATGGCCACGTGTAGATTTAGGGGGACTAAAGATTGATGCTTTTGAATTGTGGTGTTGGAGAAGACTCCTGAGAGTCCCTTGGACTGCAAGGAGATCCAACCAGTCCATTCTGAAGGAGATCAGCCCTGGGATTTCTTTGGAAGGACTGATGCTAAAGCTGAAGCTCCAGTACTTTGGCCACCTAATGCGAAGAGTTGACTCATTGGAAAAGACTCTGATGCTGGGAGGGATTGGGGCAGGAGGAGAAGGGGATGACAGAGGATGAGATGGCTGGATGGCATCACTGACTTGATGGACGTGAGCCTCAGTGAACTCTGGGAGTTGGTGATGGATAGGGAGGCCTGGCGTGCTGCAATTCATGGGGTCGCAAGAGTCGGACACGACTGAGCGACTGAACTGAAAGACTGTACCAGAATTTATTTATTTATGTGGCTGTGCCAGGTCTTAGTCGTCACACATGGGATCTTTGATCTCATGCAAGATCTTTAGTTGCCACCTGTGAACTCTCAGTTGTGGTCTGTGGGATCAGTTCCCTGACCACGAATCAAACCCAGGCCCCATGCATTGGGAACTCGGAGTCTTAGCCACTGGACTGCCAGGGAAATTCCTGTGCCTGAATTTAATATGCCACTGGGGCTGCTCTACTCCTTTCCTGGGGCCCTAAGGGCTTCAGGCTGGGGAAGGTCTTGCCTCCCCAGGGGATGGGCGAGGGGCCACCAGCCCCGTGGGTAACCAGTGCCAGGTGAGGATTTGGAGGAATTCAGAGTCAGGATTCTCTGCTCAGTACCTGCACGTCTGGAATCAAAAGCAGGCAAGTGACAAACTTGCACCTGAATAAACATGGTTTCTCAGTGACGCTGATGTCAACACTTCTAACCAACTCAGAGGCTGTGTCACTCAGGAAGTTCCTCAGAGGTCAAGGCAAATCAGTTTTGGGGAGGCCCCTGGGGAAGGGAAGGGTGGGGGTTGCTGGCTTCAGGGACAAGTGACCTGTAGTCACATAGGGTCCATGCTTGGTTTAATGCTCTGCTGATGTTATCTTAAATTAATGATGTTTTGAACAAGGGTCCCATAGTTTCATTTGCACTAAGAATCTGCCAGCAATACAGGAGACCTGGGTTCAATCCCTGGATCAGGAAGATCCCATGGAGAAAGGAATGATAACCCATGCCAGTATTCTTGACTGGAGAATTCAAAGGACAGAGGAACCTGGTGGGCTATAGTCCATGGGGTTGCAAAGAATCAGATATGACTGAGTGACTGACACTTTCAGTATCAAGCAATTTCTCCCAATTATGTAGCCAGTCCAACAGAGCTTAACCAACCCAGGACCACCTATCTCATCAAAGGGATATTTTTCACATAGATGCTTTTTAAAAATTTTTATTATTCTTTGACCACCCTGCTCTGGCACGCAGGATCTTTGTTCCCCAATCAGGGATCAAACCCATGCTTCCTGTAGTGGAACTCAGAGTCTTAACCTTTGGACCACCAGGGAACTCCCCAGATAAGATGCTTTAAAGAGACTTGAAATGTTGATGGATGCTCCCGGGGCTCTGGGGCTCTGAGCAGAGAGTGATTTCATGTGAATTGTGCCCATCAGTGAAATTAGAGAATCTAGTCAATAGACAATAGAGCTTCCAAGAGAATATGGGAACAAATTAACACACTGTTAAGTGATCAGAGGGCTGCTGCTGTCTCAGGGGGCTGAAGTTAACATCTTTTCTGCTTTAAGAAATGTTGCAGATTGTTGGATGGGTGGACCTGAGTCAGCTGAGCTACATGTGGAGTTGTGGTGTTGTGAAAGTGCAGTGCTCACAGCCTTCAGGTAAATGTAAATGTTTTGGAAACCTCTGGAGAGTAATCTGCTCAGGGTTGTTACTTTCCTTCCAAAGGAGTGCACATAAATACCTGGCTGCCACAACAGTAACTTAGATAAATGCTTTCAGGATTTAACCCCCCGCAATGGAGTATTTCTGCAAGTGTATTAGAATGATGAAAGTAAAAGAGGAGAGTGAAAAAGTTGGCTTAAAGCTCAACATTCAGAAAACGAACATCATGGCACCTAGTCCCATCACCTCATGGCAAATAGATGGGGAAACAGTGGAAACAGTGGCAGACTTTATTTTGAAGGGCGCTCCAAAATCACTGCAGATGGTGACTGCAGCCATGAAATTAAAAGAGGCTTACTCCTTGGAAGGAAAGTTACGACCAACCTAGATAGCATATTGAAAAGCAGAGACATTGCTTTGCCAACAAAGGTCCATCTAGTCAAGGCTATGGTTTTTCCAGTGGTCATGTATGGATGTGAAAGTTGGACTGTGAAGAAAGCTGAGCACCGAAGAATTGATGCTTTTGAACTGTGGTGTTGGAGAAGACTCTTAAGAGTCCCTTGGACTGCAAGGAGATCCAACCAGTCCATTCAAAAGGAGATTAGTCCTAGGTGTTCTTTGGAAGGACTGATGCTAAAGCTGAAACTCCAGTACTTTGGCCATCTCACGCGAACAGCTGACTCATTAGAAAAGACTCTGATGCTAGGAGAGATTGGGGGCAGGAAGAGAAGGGGACGACAGAGGATGAGATGGCTGGATGACATCACTGACTTGATGAGTGTGAGTTTGAGTGAACTCCGGGAGTTGGTGATGGCCAGGGAGGCCTGGCGTGCTGCAGTTCATGGGGTTGCAAAAAGCCAGACACAACTGAGTGACTGAACTGAACTAATTAGAGTCTTTTGCTAAAATTCTAGCTCATACATGGTGCTGTGCTCAGTCACTTAGTCTGACTCTTTGTGACCCTGTGGACTGTAGCCCTCCAGGCTCCGCTGTCCATGGAATATTCTAGGCAAGAATACTGGAATGATTGCCATTTCCTCCTCCAGAGAATCTTCCCGACCCAGGGATTAAACCCATACTTCTTGCGTCTCCTGCACTGGCAGGCAGATTCTTTACCACTGTGTCACCTGGGAAACTCATATGTGGACCTTATTATAATTAAAAGATGAAATGAGGAAGTTCTTTGGTGGTCTAATGATTGGGACTCTGTGTTTCCACTGCAGGGAACTTAAGCTTGATCCCTAGTTGGGGAACTGAGATACTGCAAGCTGCATGGTTCAGCAAAAAAGGGGAATTGATAGATTGTTAGGGGTTGAATTGTGTCCTCTCCAAAGCAAATGTTGAAGTCCTAAGCCGCAGTACCTCAGAATGTGACATTGTTTAGAAATAGGGTCAATGTTGATGTAGTTAGTTAAAATATGATCACACTGGAGTTGGTAGAAGCTTAATCTAATGTGACCAGTCTCCTTGTAAGAAGAGGGAAGGACGCACAGACACCCAGGTGAGACAGCCACGTGATGATGACTGAGGCGGAGGTGAAACACTACCACTGCTGGACGGTAAGTGTCAAGGTTTGGCAATCACCCCAGTAGGGGATGGGGCGGGGCTCTGAAGGCTTCTCTCCAGCTTGTTGAGGGCCCTTGATTTTGAACTTCATCCCTGAAAGTGTGAGAGAGCACACTTCTGTTGCTTCAAGCCATCCAGGTTGTGGTAGCCGGCCAGCAGTCCTAGGAAACTAACCTGAAATATATAGGTCTTCTTCAAATATCTTTTTTCTTTTTGGGTAAATCCAATTCTTTGTAAGTCTCTAGATTTACAATTTAAAAGAAAAAGAGGCACTCCATGTTTTTTTATATCTAGATCTCACTTAAAGCTCCCCAAATGTTGGCCTCATTAGTAAACTTCAGTATTTTTAATGCGTGCTGTAGTGTTTAGTACTACAATCCTATTCACAAGAGGTGATTCTAGTCTATGAGTACTACATTAAAGAGAGTAGCTTTCATGAACAAGGGTGTAACTATTATAGTGAATGTGTAGGAATCCTCGAATGCGATCACGGGCTGTGGCACTTTTGTCTCTCGTTCTTAAGTTTCTCTGTAGGCTTAGTCCTATCCTTGTTCAGGCTGAAAGAACTAGATTTTCTCGTTATTTACAGTTTTTTTCTGGTCACTTTCAGGCCTAACCTAAAAACTAATATGCTCGGGTTGGTATGGTATTGAAGCTTGAACCTTCTCTAAAACTTCTTTCCTGTTCATCCATCCAGGATTAATACGTGAGCACAGAGTGAACTTCTGGAGTGATGGAGCCAGTACACTTTTGGAGCGTTTGCAATAACACTTAGCTGTTCTAATGAACACATGCTGTGCTACTGATCCAGAAGCAGGTGCATAAGCGAAGTGTGCGGCTCATGGGCCAGATGGAAATAAGTGACGCATAAAATCCATGCATGATGTTTATTTCCCAGCAATGTGATGCATTGACTAAAGTTTTTCTGAATCGCTTTAAGACATCGTTTAATGTCAATAAAAGGTCTGCTAACTAGCTACATCCTGGGACATGTCCTGGGGTTGGTCTAACGAGTCTGTAAATAGTCTGTAAATAAGCACGATCCATGTATAATCTTAGTGTGAATGAGCCACACTAGCAAAACTCCTTCATTCCCATTCTAATTTCTCATGTGCACTCAGAAAATTTACTAAAACCTCCAGGAGGTTTGGCCAAAGGAAGTTACGAGTCTTGACGCTGCAAACAAAACCATTGCTGCTGTCATCTTGCTTGTCTGCTTAAAATTTAATCTCAATTATGGTCATTCAAACCATAGCCAGGGGAAATGTGGCATCTGGAAAGATAGCTATCTAAGGAAACAAAGAGTTCAGCTTTTAAAACAGGCTATAGGAATGTATCTTCAATCACCAACTTTCCCTCTTAGGAAGGCAAACCAGCACTCTAGGTCTCTCCCAATGAATACACTATGATCGACACCTTGGCCATAGGATGTTAATATCTGAAAGGGTTCTCTATAACTGCCTGACTCTGGGGAGAGAATTGAGTGAGAGCTCTTTGAGTCTGAAAGCAGTTTCATGGAGGAGGCTATGCAGTGCCGGAGTCTCAGGTTTGGAGGAACATGAGTGAGCTATGACCCGGAAAAGCTTTCCCAGCAGTGACTCAGTGGTGCTTCTTCATCTCAAAATGATGCCCAGACATAGTACTCACATTCAGTGGCTCCTTCATAAACATTTACTGGAGGAGGAACTCCTAGTGAGAGGCTGCATTGTGTAGATAGGGCTACACTGGCTAGCTCTGCCCCTTATTTCCTGTGTGGTTTTGACAAGCTACTTCGCCTCTCTGTGTTTCCATTGCCTTGTCTGCAAAATGATGAGTTGTTGTGAGGATTAAACAATGATTCGGCTGATAAAGAATCTACCTGCAATGCAGGATACCTGGCTTCGAATCCCTGGGTAGGATCTATCCCGTGGATAAGTGAATGGCTACCCACTCCAGTGTTACTGCCTGGACAATTCCATGGGTGTAGGAGCCTGGTGGACTGCAGTCCCTGGAGTTGCAAAAAGTTGGACATGACTGAGAGACTAACATTTTCACTTTTTTTTTTTCTTCAGATGTAAGAGAAACAATTATGATAGTAATTGGCATTTAGCAGGGTTATATAAGTGTTGCTGTTGTTATTACAGTAGAAGTATTAATATCCTCCTTGAATGCTGACTTTCAGAATGTTGAAGTGGTTCCCCATATTTCATTAGCTCATTAGAAGAGTATAGAAGAGTTATAGCTTATCAAGATGATATTTTCATGTCCAAATAGCATTTGATATTTAAAAATCTTGAAGTTTTTTTTAAATTAACATATGCAGTCGAGTACTTATTCATTAAATTTACTGCTTGCCAAACTCCATGCTAGGTACTAAGGAAACCAAGCAGTTAGTGAAAGTTAATGTGTTAATCACTCAGTTGTGTCTGACTCTTTGTGACCCCAAGGACTGTAGCCTGCCAGGCTCCTCCATCCATGGGCTTCTCCAGGCATGAATACTGGAGTGGGTAGCCATTCCAGGGAAGGTGAATGGTAAACGAAGTCATTCTTTGTTTTTCTTCTAAGTTTTTGTAATCTAAATCCTATTGGTTAAAAAACATTTTTTTTGGTCCAGTCTCACAAATTTTCTGAAACCACTTTGACTTTGTATCTTAAATATTTATACTTTCATAAACTGGTCCTCACAGGACCGTTTTGCAGCCTTCTTTGGCTTACTAACAAAGCTTCCATTAAAGAAGAAATTAACTGACATTCAGTGTATTTGTATAAGAATAATTTCATTTTTAAAAATAGATTAGATTTATTTGAAACAGACATTTGAAAAAGTTCTAAGTGTATTATTTTGTATTTGTTTATTTCTTCCCCCATTGAGTGAAAAACAGAAGGCGTCTCAACACAGTAGGAGAGTGGGTGATTGAGGGTGCCCAGGCTGTGACCCCTGGGAGGTGCCTCCAGCAGGGCTGGGTGTAGCTGACACAAGCTGTCACTCCCTCTTCTGGGTTCATGAATGCCATGTACCTGATGGCATTCTTCTTCATAGAGTCTGGATGCCACCTCACAGCCCAGCTCCAAGCAGAGCACTAAGTGACTCCCCGCCGGACACAGGGAGTCTTCATTTGAGGTGAGACTTGTTTTCACCCCAAGTCTGCAGGAGACTGTGGTTAGCAGTCAGGTACATGCTTACCTTTAAAGGCTCTGTATTAGTACCTAGTGCTGGGGTAACTCAGTATTACAATCTGGATGGCTTAAACAATAGAAACGCATTGTCTCCCAGTTCTGGAGGCTCCAAGTCCAACACTGGAGATGAGGCAAGGCTGTGCGCTCTCCAAAGGCTCTGGGTGAGGATCCTTCCTTGCTTCTTCTAGCTTCTGATGGTCCTGGCAATCCTTGGCTTGTAGGTGCAACCCTGTGATCGTCACCTCACATGGCGTTCTCTGGGTGTCTGCACTCTGTCTTCCTCCAGACACAGCGTGTCTGTATGTCTGTGTGGCTGTGTCTCTTTTCATCTTGGAAGGACAGCAATCATGTTAGATTAGGGGCCCACCTACTTCAGTATGACCTCACCCATTACATCTACAGTGATCATATTTCCAAATTCAGCCACATTTGTGGAGCTGGTTCCAGAGTGTGGGGGGTGTGTGGGTTTAGCACCCAGGACATTGGGGGTGCCCGTGGGCTCTGCGGCAAGATTGTCAGGTGAGGCAATAGGCTCAAGAAGGACTTGAATTTAGCGGGCAGGGACACTATTCAATCTGGTACAGGCTTTGTCTTCTGTCTTCATCACACAGCTGGCTTTTCCCCAGTGGTAGTTGCTGGCTTGGTCTTGGAGGGTAAGAAAGAGGGCTGGCATGGGAGACAGGGGACACAAGTGATGGGGAGAGGCCGTGAGAGGCTCTGTCTGCCAGCAAAGGGTAGTGATGGTGGATGAGATGCTTGAAATACGCACCTAGGAGAGGTGGGGCTTGCACACTAGGAAGAGGGACACATTTCACCCACTCACAGCTTGGTTCACAGCTGGATCCTACCCACAACTGCAGACTGCCCTGCTTACCGTCCCTCCTCCTCTCCCCCACCTCCCCACCCCGCATCCCCTGTGTGGGGTCTGGCTTGTTCCTCTCCCAGCCCGACTGATTGTATAAGACCAACTAGGGGATAGGGACTTCCCTGGCAGTCCAGTGGTTGAGACTCTGCCCTTCCACTGCAGAGGTCACAGGTTCGATTCCTAGTCGGGGAACTAAGGTCCTGCCTACTGTGGGGCCAAGAAAAATGCGGCATACAGCACAGTTGGTAAGTTAGATTCTGACTCTGTTTCCTGAAAAGTCTCCACATTTCTTGGTTCACCAGAATCATGAATTTACTAGAAGTTTTATTTTCTATAATGTCAGCCGCAGTCACAGTCGCAGTCCTGCAATATCTATGGTGACAGATATAGACGTACCTGGAGGCTTATCTTCACTCATTACACTCTGCAGCATTTCTGGGCTTCTCTGTACAGAACCTCTTTTTAAGGGTTCAGACAGCCAAAGGGCATCTGTGGAATTTTTAATAATTCTCTCTCTCCGTGGGTTGAGCAGCTGGGGCAGCGAAGGTTAATGCCACTTATTACTTATTCTACAGCATATGGCCTTGCAGTCTGCACTAAGGACATTATGCACACTCACTTCTCGCCTCATTTTCTGGGCAGTAGCATTGTTGCGGCACCATGTTATAATTTTGCTTGTTTTTCAAACATAATGTATGCAACATAGTGACATAGATTTTTCTGTTATCTTAAACATAAAAGCTGGAAAGAAATACTATGCTCTGCTTTTTTCAACATATTATGTTTCCTAGGATCAACATAATTCTCTGCACAAGGTTCTGACAGACCATTCTCTTCCAGTTAAAAGAAAAATTTTTTTCCAGTTAAGTAATTAGATTTCTTAGTGACATGATCAATTTACATATCTATGTAACTTTACAATTATGTCTGATCCTTTTATTATTTCACAACTGAGATGCTTTTGTCTGTCCGTAAAGATCCGCTCTTTTTATGTTTCAAAACAATTGCCAAGTCACATCACCAGTTTCAAACTGTACCGTGAAAGTCATACTGTGACTAAATAGTCATTTCTATAGAAATTGATGTATTTGATTAAGCACTTATGGAGGACTGATGCTGCTGCTCCTGAAGTCTTTGTGGGGCAAAGCCAGAGAGAGTAAATAAGAGTGAGAAAGAACAGAATAAGGCTGAGAACAGAGGGCAGTGTCTGGGGAGTCATGAAGCTTGTCCCCAAGTGGTCTTGGGCCGTGGCCCTCCACCCTTGCTGCACAGTGGACTCACCTGGGAACTTTTAGCACTGATGCCCAGGCCTGACCCCCAGAGACACTGACTTCATTGATATGAGGTGGACCAGCATCAGATTTTCATCCCACGTGTCAGGGAACCGGAAACTGCACACCTAGTGGGTGCCATATGTAATTGCCAATTGATTTCAGAACATCTCAGTTCTCGAAGTGGAGAAGGGGAAAGGAAAAACTTCCTTCCTCACTTAAAAATGAAACTTGACTACTCCAAATCTGGAACCAGACTAGAGATCTCTGTGAGGAGTGGGTTTTTGGTCCTTTGAACTCTGCTTGTGCCCCGAGGCTCTCTCACAATGACCCTGGCTCCATCAAGCCAAGCTCCAAAGGAAGGAAAGGGAATGCTCCATGTCTATAACTCCCTGGTTCAGTCCTAGGCTCACAGCCTGGCCTTAAAGGGCCTGTGCAGAACTGAGGAGGCTGGGACTTTTGGGTAAGGTCTTACTAATGACCAGACTGGAAGGTAAAAGATAAGATCACAGCTCCACTACCCAAAAAGCCTCAGGGTGGAAGGCAGGGTCTCTTGCAGCTTGGTTTCTTTCTCTTTCAAATGAGTGGAATCATCAATCTTGAAGGTAGGTTATCTGCAAGGTTGGGGGCAGGTACCTAATGAGATAACATTTATAATGTAGCATCTGACACATCATTGGCTATCAGTGATGGGGAGCTTTGGGGATTATAAGATTCAAACTATTATAAACCTGCGACACCTGCTTCACTCCTAACCTGGTTGTGGGTTCACTTCCCTCTTCAGTTCAGTTCAGTTCAGCTCAGTCACTCAGTCGTGTCTGACTCTTTGCGACCCCATGGAGTGCAGCACACCAGGCTTCCCTTTCCTTCACCAATTCCTGGGCCTTGCTCAAACTCAAGTCCATCGACTCAATGATGCCATGCAGCCATCTCATCCTCTGTCGTCCCCTTCTCCTCTTGCCTTCAATCTTTCCCAGCATCAGGGTCTTTTCCAATGAGTCAGTTCTTTGCATCAAGTGGCCAAAGGATTGGAGTTTCAGCTTCAGCATCAGTCCTTCCAATGAATCTTCAAGGCTGATTTCTTTTAGGATGGACTAGTTTGATCTCCTTGCAGTCCAAGGGACTCTCAAGAGTCTTCTCCAACACCACAGTTCAAAAGCATTAAGTCATCAGTGCTCAGCTTTCTTTATGGTCCAACTCTCACATCCATACATGACCACTGGAAAAACCATAGCCTTGACTAGACGGATCTTTGTTGACAAAGTGATGTCTCTGCTTTTGAATATGCTGTCTAGGTTGGTTATAACTTTCCTTCCAAGGAGTAAGCGTCTTTTAATCTTATGGCTGCAATCACCATCTGCAGTGATTTTGGAGCCCCCCAAAATGAAGTCAGCCTCTGTTTCCACATCTATTTCCCATGAAGTGATGGGACCAAAGGCCATGATCTTCGTTTTCTGAATGTTGAGCTTTAAGCCAACTTTTTCAGTTTCTTCTTTCACTTTCATCAAGAGGCTTTTTAGTTCCTCTTCACTTTCTGCCATAAGGGTGGTGTCATCTGCATATCTGAGGTTATTGATATTTCTCCCGGCAGTCTTGATTCCAGCTTGTGCTTCTCCCAGCCCAGCGTTTCTCATGATGTACTCTGCATATAAGTTAAATAAGCAGGGTGACAATATACAGCCTTGACAGACTCCTTTTCCTATTTAGAATCAGTCTGTTGTTCCATGTCCAGTTCTAATTTGCTTCCTGACCTGCATGCAGGTTTCTCAAGAGGCAGGTCGGGTGGTCTGGTGTTCCCATCTCTTTCAGAATCTTCCACAGTTTATTGTGATCCACGTAGTCAAAGGCTTTGGCATAGATAAACCCAGCCCCTTTGCCTTGTGCTGGAGCCCATTGTAACACAATGCAACACACGGTGCAACACGACGCAATGCAGTGAGGCCAACAGTCCTCAGAGACACACAGGAGTAAGAGGTGGATTTTTTTCTTTTTTCTTTTGTTATTTTTAAAACATAATTTTATGATTATATTTATTTATTTGTTTGTTTTTGACCATGCTGGGCCTTCGTTGTGGCTCAGGCTTTCTCTAGTTGCAGTGAGTGGGGCCACCTCTTCTTCGGGGTGTGCGGGCTTCTCATCGTGGTGGTTTCTCTTGTTGCAGAGCACAGGCTCTAAGGCACACGGGGTTTGGAAGTTGTGGCTCCTGGGATCTAGAACACAGGCTCAGTAGCTGTGGCACATGGGCTTGGTTGCCCAGAGGCATGTGGGATCTTCCTGGAGCAAGGATGGAACCCACGTCTCCTGGATGAGCAGGCAGATCCTTTACCACTGAGCCACCAGCGAAGCCTGGGATGTGGATTTCTAAAGGAAGGAGCCTTGTGCCATCCTCCACAGCACGTGGCGGGCAGAGTACAGAGGCTACACAAGCTTTTCAGAAGGTGAATGTTCTTCTGGGTCGCTAGAATCAGCCCTGTTCTAACAGAGATTTCCAGAGGAGGAAGTGAAGACCAGCACCTCATTCTCCCAAGCTGGAGGGCAATATCCCACTATTATTGCTATTGATCTTATTACAGCTATTAGAGTTGGTAAGTCATGCATCGTGACAACACGGGACCTGTGACACAGGGATTTTCAGAGGGTTGTTCCTGCGCTGGCGCCAGTGGCTTGTCTGGTCTGTTTCTGGGTCACGGCAAGATAAGCACAGAACGTGAGAGTAGATGTTTGAAAAAGTTTAGAGACAACCGATGTTGCCAGGGGACCAGTGGTACAGACAGGGGTCAGACAGCAGGGTTTGGAGGAGTCTGAGCGCTGTGACACTCGCTTGGTGAGTCAAAGATGACACTGGCTGCAGATTAGCTGTGCCCTGTGGGACCACGCCCCGGTCCATGATGACCTGGTCCTTTACCACACACAGATGGCCTGAGGTGGTAGCCTATGGAATCATTCCTCATTTTGCAGATGGAAAAACAACTGCTCAGCCCACAGCAGAGTCAGGTGAGAGGAGAACTGGAGTCATCATCGGACTTCACACCTGATTCCTCAGCCACTGTCTCATAACAGCCTCAAACCAACAAGGTGTTGAAAAGCTGAAACTAAATACTGAAAGGGCCTTAGAGCTCCAGCTGGTGTGTGGGCCCTGGGGAGAACAGAGAGACAGTTATTTCTTTTGTTTACTATGGAAACATAGTAAAAAACCCTGCAGCATCTCTGTAGAGGGAAGTGTGATTTCCTGTGATTTTAAAAGAACAACCACCAGCAGATTGAGCCTATGCTGAGGAGAGTTGGGAGAGACCTGGATTTCTGTATATTTGCATTGGAAAGCCAAGGGGGCGGGGGTGGGGGGAAAGCATATAGCCAGAAGTGGAGATTAGTTTCACTCATCTCCTATTTTGGGGCACCTAACATGTGGTAAGCGCACTGTTCTTGGTGCTGAGAATATAAACTCCAATTAGCCACCTCCTCCTCTTCCAGAGTTTACAATCTAGTGGGAGGGACAGATGACTTAACAGACACCTTCTGCTGACAATGAGAAGCCTAGTGCTACTACTGTTTTGAAAAATGAAAGTGAAGTTGCTCAGTCGTATCCGACTCTTTGTGACCCCATGGACTGTAGCCAGCCAGGCTCCTCCGTCCATGGGATTCTCCAGGCAGGAATACTGGAGTGGGTTGCCATTTCCTTCCCCAACTACTGTTTTAGGAAGTGGAAAAAGTGAACAGTGGAGTCCCTGCCCTCATGAAATTTACATTCCCGCCGGAGAGTGAGTCGGTTAACGAGTACATATGCACTTTTCAAGAAGTCATTGGAATGAGAAGGAGAAAAGAAAGCGATCAAGGGGTGAGAGGGTGCAGAGAGGAGGCCTGTTGAGGAGGTGACCTTGGAGCAGAGACCGATCACAAAAAAGCTTGATGGGTGATGGGACAGATGGTGGCCAATGAGCAGACATGAGAGCAACAGCGAGCTGAGACCAAGGACATCTTGAAGAGCTTAGTTCAGGAGGTGAGACCTGAGATGATCCTGGAGGGGGTGAGGGGTCAGCCTGGCACCATGGGGAGCTTGGAAGGGGTGTATAGGCACAGGTAAAAGTAGATGGTGAGTGTTCTGTATTTGGGAATCGATGTTCAGGGAGATGTTGGGCAGAGTGAGGTATGTATGTGTATGTGCTGGGATGCGGCATGTTTGAACAGATGTTGGAGCAAAAAGCAAGGGCTGGAGCAAGAAAAGCCTGTGTGCAATGCGAGGTTGTTTGTACTTTAGCCTGAGAGGAATGGGCGATACGGAGGGATTTTTTAAGCATAGGATCTTGATCACATTTGCTTTTAGAAATCCCTCTGTGGGAGCAGTATGGCGAATGGATGGAAGGCAGGTCATGAAGACAAAGTAGGGGAGCAGGAAACATCCGGGGAGAGCGTGAGGACCGGAGGCGGGGGCAGGTCTTAGATCCAGACCAACGCGGGACCGTAAAGATTTGCTTATTGATTGGACAAGGTGGACAAGAGAATGAGGGAGATGGTTCTCAAGTTTCTAGATTAAACAAAGAAGTGAGCGGTGCTAAATAGTCCTGGCAAAAAGAAACTAGGAAAAGGAAGTAGGACCCATGATGTCAGTGATGTCATTTAGCATTTGTTACTTTGAGGTGACTTCAAGACATGTAGGTGAAGGCGCCAACTGAGTAAGCAGTGGATATGTGTGTTTGCCTCCATTTATTGGAACTTGTCCATGGGAATGCTGGGTCTGCTGGGTCATGACTGGAGCAGGTTCCCTGTGGAGACGTTTCCCACCGTTCACTCCACGTCCCTGGAGTCAGGACGTGCCTATGGCCGTAGTTTCTCTGCGACATTATTGGAACGAGGGTGAGTTCTCTCTGCGGTGTTTAGGGTCCCTTCACACCTAACAGCAGGCGCTGCTCTAGGTGCTTTTACTGCAGGTGCTCATTCTCCCTCAGAACAACCTGGGAAACAAGTGCTACTGATCCCTTTATAGACGGACAAAGGGAGGCACAGCGAGGTTAAGTAACTTGCCAGGGTCACACAGTGCCTAAGCGGCAGAAGAGAGGTCAAGTCGCTCAGTCGTTTCAGACTCTTTGTGACCCCATAGACTGTAGCCTGCCAGGCTTCTCCGTCCATGGGATTTTCCAGGCAAGAATACTGGAGTGGGTTGCCATTGCCTTCTCCATAAATGGCAGAGGTCAGATTCAATCCAGGCACTTGGGATACGGGCTTTGTGCTGGGTTTTTGTTGTTGTTTAGTCACTAAGTCACATTCCGCTCTTTGTGCCACGTGGAGTGCAGCATGCCAGGCTCCACTACCCAGTTCTGTCCTCCAGTTCTCCACTATCGCCCAGAGTTTGCTCAAATTTGTGTCCACTGAGTGGGTGATGCTCTTTAACCATCTCATCCTTTGCCTTCAATCTTTCCCAGCACCCAATTCTTGTCCTGAGGCTGCAGGCTCTACCAATCCCTGACAGCCTTCTGTCTTTACCCTAAGGGACTCCTCCGTTTCCTGAGGGAGTGTGGAGGTTCAGCAAAGACCCATGCTCATGTCCAGAGCATTCCTTTTTAGTTCTTTTGCAGCACTTCCAGGAGGATCACACTCAAGTTCTGTGTCAGTCATTTGGGGTCAAAATTGTTGACCAGAACACTTAATTTAATAGTGACAGAAAGAGAGCACTGAAGAAAAATAAACCATCCTGGAGTGTGCCAGGATTGACGCTCCTAGGTATGGTTCTGGCTGACAGCAGCTCTTTTCCAATTCTGGGTTGCAACCCTTTAGTAGGCTGGGAAATCTGTTCAGTAGATTGTGAGCAGCAGTCTTTAGAAATAATAGAACAGAATAGAATAGGATGTGTCAGACTGTATTACACGTAATATGGGTAAGTTATGTGTGTAGACATATATTTAGGTCATGCCAGAAATGTATTTCTTATTGTGGTTTGTGGTTAAAAAATGTTTAAACGAACTGGGCTAGAGTAGCCTTTACTGTGCTAACCATCCATGACCAAAACAACATTCACTGTACTGTTTTGCTCTCAAATGAATTGAGATCAATATATATTTGTGTTGTTGTTACTTCGTTGCTAACTCAAGTCCGACTGTTTGTGACCCCATAGGATTGTAGCCCACCGGGGTCCTCTGTCCATGGGATTTCCCAGGTTCTTTACCACTGAACCACCAGGGAAGCCCCCTGAACCTGTGTACTTTAACAGTAAACACACTTGCATAGTGCTTGGGCACTAAAGGCGATGTACCTGTAGATCTAAACCTTGGATCAGGATTCTGCTGGAGATTGTTCATCTGGAGAGTCTGTGACAGGTGGATGGTAGGTTGTCAGAGTAGAAGAGTCACTAGGAGACAAAGTCACCTTGAGTGAGCATATGAATGAATAAAGAAGCAGAGGGAAGAACCCTGGAGAACCACTTATCTTGAAGGTGGAGATGAAGGAAAAGGAGTTCACCAGAATCACTCTGATGGGCTTCCCAGGTGGCACGAGTGGTAAAGAAAGTGAAAGTGAAAGTCGCTCAGTTGTGTCTGACTCTTTGAGACCCCAAAGACTATACAGTCCATGGAGTTCTCCAGGCCAGAATACTGGAGTGGGTAGCCTTTCCCTTCTCCAGGGGATCTTCCCAACCCAGGGATTGAACCTAGGTCTCCCGGATGGCAGGTGGATTCTTTACCAGCTGAGCCACCAGGGAAGAACCTGCCTGTGATGTAAGAGACAAAGAGACATGGGTTTGATTCCTGGGTCTGGAAGATCCCCTGGAGGAGGACATGGCAACCCACTCCAGTATTCTTGTCAGAAGAGTCCCAAGGACAGAAGAGCCTGGTCACAAAGACTCGGACACAACTGAAGTGACTTAGCATGCGTGGATGCATGGTGATGGAATAGACAGAGGTGGGAGCAAAAGCAGGAGGATGCTGGCCAGGAGAGATTCAAGATTGTCAAATGTGGCAGGAGTTCAAAGTAGAGAAGAGCTGAAAAAGCACAGACTGAATTGAGCAACATGAAGACTTTGCTTGGCAGCGGTGGCAGTCACACTGCAGAGGGCTGAGTGTGAGTGAAGACACAGATGTTGGGGAATGGACAACTCTTCCAGAACACTGGACAGTGAAAGAGGGAGGGCAGGAGGCCATTGGCTGGACAGGGGAGAATTGGCTTCTCTCGAGAGTTTAGTCTCACAGAAAAAGACAAAATATTTGATAAGCGAGGCTTACAGGAAGCCACAGGGATACTTAATCTTTGTTAGAAGGGATGCGATGAAGCTATGGGTTTCTCCCCCTGTTTTTCATCATCTCTGAACTGTCACATAAGAATTTCTGTTAATTGCTAAGACAAAGAACTGTGACAGTGACTGCTGTTGATTCTGGTTGTTTATGCAAATAGTGGCTAAGTTCATTTAGGGATTATGATTTCAACTTGTAGTACATAATACAATCAAAAGCCCAGAATTAAGAAGGGAAAAAAACAGTCAGTGAGGAAAGGGGAGATGAAGTAGTAGCCAAAGGAAACTACACTGATATAGGTTAACAATATCACTTCTTTCACTCCATAAAGAATAATGAAATAATGGACTGTATTCTGAAAACTAAAAATACCGTAAACATTTGATAGAATCCCAAAGCACAGATGATATTTTCTCTACTTTTATAATGAAAAACAGACTTATTAAGTTACTTTTTGTTTGTCTTTTTGCTTTATCGCATCTTTGAGAGAAATCGGGGGCAGGCATCTTATCACTGACCTGTATGAGTCAAGATAAGAATTCTCTGTTGAGGTCTGTAGCTTTGGGGGCTGTAATTATCACAGTCTCAAGGCAGATTCTCAAGTGTTGCATAATTATTGCGACAATTAGCCTTTAAAAAGTAAGGAAATTGGGTCTAAGTATGAACATTTGTATTTTAGTCCTTCTTTCCTCAGGAATGAAGAAAGCCCTAGAACTCTTGATTTTCACCCTTTTCTAACGAACTTTGGCTAAGATTTTTCCAGTAGTCATGTATGGATGTGAGATTTGGACTATAAAGAAAGCTGAGCCCCAAAGAATTGATGCTTTTGAACTGTGGTTTGGAGAAGACTCTTGAGAGTCCCTTGGACTGAGAGGAGACCCAACCAGTCACTCCTAAAGGAAATCAGTCCTGAATGTTCATTGGAAGGACTGATGCTGAAGCTGAAGCTCCAATACTTTGGGCACCTGATGCAAAGAACTGACTCATTTGAGAAGACCTTGATGCTGAGAAAGATTGAGGGCAGGAGGAGAAGAGGACAGCAGAGGATGAGATGGTTGGATGGCCTCACTGACTTGATGCACGAGTTTGAGTAAGCTCCCAGGGAGTTGGTGATGAACAGGGAGGCCTGGCGTGCTGTGGTCCATGGGGTCGCAAAGAGTCAGACACAACTGAGAGACTGAACTGAACTGATTAATTGTTTTTGATTAACTGCCATTAAAAAAATTATTTACAGTAGAAAAGAAAGGGTTTGCCCTGAACAAATTTACACATAAATCTTATAGATAAGAAATATCTTTGGTTTTACTGAATTTAAATATTCATCTGTGTAAATGGTTTCTAGCCCTTGCTCCCAAATACTTTGTCTTCAGTATTTGAAGTCTGCAAAAAACAGTAATTCTATGATCCATCAAGATTTGAACACTAAGTTTTGATTATTCAAACATGGAGAGTTGTGTGTGTGTGTGTATTTGTGATGGGAATGGGGCTGTGTAGTTCACTTTGAATGTTCCACTTCCCTGGAAGTCCAATGGTTAAGACTCCCAGCTCTCAATGCAGGGGATACAGATTTGATCCCTAGGCAGGGAATTAAGATCCCGCATGGCCCACAGTGTGGCAAAACAACAACAACAACAACAAAAAGATGTCCATGGTATATTCTTAAGTTAAAAACAAAAAAGGTAAATTATGTTCTGGGTGGAGCTATGGGATTTATAGGAAGAGGGGACTCTTGTTTAGTTCAACTTATAATTCCAAGTCAAGGTAACTCATTTGGGCATCTGAAGGTCACTGTACCTCTGGAAGGAGGCTGACTCCTCCCTGGCTATTTTTCTACAAGTTAGGATGCAAAAACTCTAAATTTCTTCTTAAATGTCTCTTAGTACTTGTCACTTTTGAAGTCATGAAAGTGAAAGCTGAATTTTAAGCATAAAGGAAAAAGCATCTTATACAGTGAGAAAAAACTGGCACAAGAAATTCTCAGAAAGAACTTAGTGAATTTTTATAAATCCTTTGAAGTTATTCTCGAATGACTGAATTCATTGTCCAAAGACTCAAAATAAGGAGTTGGAATTTCCCACTCTTTGCCACACTCCTGGATCCCAGGCATAGTTTTCAAAATAAATGGGAATAGCCAGGCCCCAGTGCCAGAATGAGGCTGAGGTTTTATATAGTTTCTCCCTCATGAAGTACAATTTTAGCTGTTTTTGTTTTGAACGAAATTCTCTTGGTTAGTCCAGTTGGTTAAAGCTGGTGCTAGCTAACTTGAATAAGTGCCAGATGTCTAGAGGGAGACAAGCTTAGTCTCTCTCTGGGTTGGCGGGGAGAGTCTTGTTGATCACTGCCTACCCTCCTTTGCCTCCTCAGCCTGGCTGACAAAGCTCCTTTTTGTTGATGTGCTTGCCCTCTTGGTTATGAGCACAGGGTTTAAAATGATGTACCCCCTAAGGCAGGTGGGGGTGGAAGTCATGGGGAGAATTCTCAACAGTCTCTAGGAGCAAGTCAGGAGAGTTTTGTCTCCCTTCTCCATGAGTAGCTGGGTAGGAACCTACCACCTAAGGACAGCTGGCCTCTTCCAGGGGGCAGGGATTTTCACCTCAACCCCTTCTAATTATGAGAAGGGTCCAAGACCTAGAGACTTCCCAGGTGGCACAGTGGTAAAGAATCCCTCTGCCAATGCAGAAGAACCAGGAGATGCAGTTTCAATCCTTGGGTTGGAAAGATCCCTGGAAGAGGAAATAGCAACCCACTCTAATATTCTTGACCAGATAATCCCATGGACAGAGGAGCCTGGCGGACGACAGCCCATGGGGTCGCAGAGTTGGACAGAACTGAAGCGACCGAGCATGCGTGCACCGGGACCTATACCAGCCACTTTCCCCCCCCGCACAATCCCCACTAGATCTTTCCTTTCATTCTGCAAGGCCAGACATGTCCCAGTGTTGAACATCGGGCATGGAACGCTTTAGGAAAATCCCTTCACAGTCATGTTCCAGCTGGAAAACCCCAAACGAAAGAATAAAACAGACACAAACCTGGATAGAGGAAACCAGGGAGCCAGATGCAAAGCCGGAAGAGTCAGAACAAACCTCTGGCCACTTTGGCCAGTGTCTTTATGTCTTTATAGCTGTGAGTCTAAGGGCCTAGCTAGAATCCTCTCCATTGAAGAAAGTGTACGGAGGAAATTGACTTGGTTCTTTATCTCTGAGAAACTCGGGTAGCTGCTAGTAACCTGTGCTGTCCGACTCTGGCCCAGTGGACTGTAGTCCACCAGGCTCCTCTGTCCATGAGATTTTTCAGGCAAGAATACTGGAGTGGGTTGCCATTTCCTCCTCCAGGGGATCTCCCCAGCCCAGGGACTGAACCCAAGTTTCCTTAGTCTCCTGCATTCCTAGTCTCCAGCCAGATTCTCTACCACTGAGCCACCTTGAAAAGTGCCTGGTAGCATTTAAAAGAATTTCATACAAGCAGCTTACTTGTGTTTGAGTATCTTTATGATTCCTTTAAATGGTCTGAACAGAAATGTAATGTTATGTACCAATACCACATAAATATATGTCTCCCAATAATTTTATACACATAAACACAGTTTTCTGCTTATAACTTCTGCTCCATCTCCTTGCCCTAAACCTTATAAGAAACTCATTCATTTATAACTTTTCCTGGCTGTATAGGTTGGTCATAACTTTCCTTCCTCACCAACCTAGACAGCATATTAAAAAGCAGAGACATTACTTTGTTAACAAAGGTCCATCTAGTCAAGGCTGTGGTTTTTCCAGTGGTCATGTATGGATGTGAGAGTTGGACTGTGAAGAAAACTGAGCGCTGAAGAATTGATGCTTTTGAACTGTGGTGTTGGAGAAGACTCTTGAGGGTCCCTTGAACTGCAAGGAGATCCAACCAGTCCATCCTAAAGGAAATCAGTCCTGGGTATTCATTGGAACGACTGATGTTGAAGCTGAAACTTCAGTACTTTGGCCAACCTGATGCAAAGAGCTGACTCTTTTGAAAAGACCCTGATGATGGGAAAGATTGAGGGCAGGAGAAGGGGACGACATAGGATGAGACGGTTGGATGGTATCACCGACTCAATCGACATGGGTTTGGGTGGACTCCGGGAGCTGGTGATGGACAGGGAGGCCTGGCGTCCTGCGGTCCATGGGGTCACAAAGAGTCGGACACGACTTAGCGACTGAACTGAACTGGCTGTATAAAGTTTTAAAAGTAGTCTCTGCTGTTATTTTCCTAGCTAAAAAGAAGTTGTCTGGCAATGGTATTGCGAGAGGAAAGACGGCCGTGCAGGGAATACTACAATACCAGAAATGGAAGACGGGAACCAGCAGGGACTCACAGAGAAAGATTTGCGTCCCCAGTCTCTTGCCCAAGAAACAGCGAGTCTTCTGCCCTTTAGATATAAAGATACCTTCATGCTCTGCCTATGAAGAAATAAGACACGGTGTAAGAGGAGAAAAACTGGTCTGGAGAGTATTTTTCAAGCGCGGGATTGCCTCATGGCACAGACGTCGCCTAGTCAATTTTCTCACAAACCGAGGGAGAAAGCTGCCTGAATAGGGATGGGTGTTTGGAGCGGTGGGGTGGGGCCAGGAGGGGAGGAGACACGTCCCCGCCCTCCCAGGAGGCGGGAGGGAGAGGAAAAACCTTTGCCAGGGACCTGCGGCTCCGTCCCTTTCCGCGTCTCCTGCCCCCCCGGCGGTCGCCAGTCCCCCGGTAGCGCTTGGCCAAGGCCGCTGGCGGCGGTGGGTTTCCTGCGCTTCGGGACGGCGGGAGAAGAGCAATCCTTGTGTCCCGGGGGACAGAGCACGGTCATCCGCGCAGGGGACCATCCCTGGCAGCAGACCCTCGCCAGTCCTCCCGGTGTCCACACCCCGGCGCCCGCGTCGTCTGCGCGCCCACATTCTCTCCGCCGCGCGCAGCTCCCACGCCCCTGGCTGCTGCCTGCCGGGCGACGGATCCGCCTCCCCGGTTGGACCGAGAGGGTCGTCGGCGGCGTCTTTAAGGCTGCGTCCCCGCCCCTGCCTCCTCCCCGCTCTCCCCCGCCCTCGCTCCTCCAGACCTCCCTGGAGCTGGCGGCGGCGAGGAGCAGGTGCCGGCGAAGCCCTCGCATGCCGCTGCCCGGCCCGAGGTGGTAGCGGCGCCCGGCGCTCCGCCTGCCCTCCTCCGGGCCGCACTTCGGCTCCTACGCGCGCGGGGACATGTCGGTGGCGACGGGCAGCAGCGAGGCGGCCGGCGGGGCCGCGGGCAGCGGTGCGCGGGTTTTCTTCCAGAGTCCCCGGGGCGGTGCCGGCGGCAGCCCGGGCTCGAGCAGCGGCTCGGGCTCCTCCCGGGAGGACTCGGCGCCCGTGGCCACCGCGGCTCCCGCCGGGCACGTTCAGCAGCAGCAGCAGCAGCAGCAGCGGCGCCACCAGCAGGGAAAAGTGACGGTAAAATACGATCGCAAGGAGCTTCGGAAACGGCTCGTGCTGGAGGAGTGGATCGTGGAGCAGCTGGGACAGCTGTATGGCTGCGAGGTACCTGGGCGCGGGGTCGGGAGGGGCGCGGGGCGGGGGGCAGACTCGCGCACCGGGTTGTGCTAACACATGAATTGTCCACGGCTCCGGCTCCCGGCTGCGCGCCGCCCTGGTTCCTGGGGACCGAGGGCTGGGAGCGAGACGCGGCGCGTTCTCTCCCTAGGGTGCCCTCTGGTGCCAGGGCTCACCCTGCTTAGGTTCAGCTGCCGGGTGCCCAGAGAGCTGGGGGCCCCGTGATGATCGTGGGGAGGTCGAGTCTTGCTCAGCGCCCCCAACCCCGGGCTCTCCTCGGCTTCAGCTGCAGCTTCCCAAAGTAAGGCTCGGAGGGGCTCACCCAGCTGCGCGCAAGAACAGGACTCCCTGCTAGGATCCTGGCAACCCCGAGTTTTGTGGAGAGGGAGCAGGGAAGAGACTGAAAGCCACTTCACCGAGAGGAGAGGTTCTGGGGATCCCAGAGGCCCCCTCCGTTCTTGAAATAATATCACAAAACCGTAAGCTGAACGCGTTCCCTTTTCCAGTGAGCCCCGACGCGTGTCTCCACGATTTGTCCTTGCCTTACCAAAGCTGCACGCGTTGAGCTTTGTTGAAGCAGGTTTCTTTCTTCCTGCCCAGTTTCAGTACTCTCGTTGATGGAAGCAGAATGAGAGCCTTGGGCAACCTGGAAGGGTGCGGGGTGGAGGAAGGGAGCCTGCGGGTGTGCTGGGAATTCCCCAGCTCCCACTCCGCCGCGATATTTACTTCCCACAGTTCAAAGCCTGTACGCAAGTCTGCCGCATAAGGAGAAATGGTTGATGTGTTTTTGGAGAAATATTAAGAACAAACTGTAACAAAACTGTGCTTACCGAAAAAGGACAGAAGCTAAAATGCTCTCCCAGGAGAGTCTTTTTAATGGCAGTGATTGTAAATGAAGTATTCTACTTCTCTTAAAGGAGTGGAGTTTGGAAAGGGTGGAAGGATGAAGAGGGTTAATAATTAAGGATATGGCTTCTGAGTTAAAGCTGGGTTTACGTTCATACGACTGTTACCCTCTTCAGCAAAAATGAAAGCCAGATGAACCCACTGGCTTTTCCTCTGGTTTGGATTTCACACATTTTATGGCCTATTGTGAATACCTATTTTCCTTAATATTCTCATCGAGCGAGGAAACAGTATTCTCATTACCGACTCCTGATGAATGATTATGATATAATGAAGCTTGACTATATGACTAATGGGCTTGTAAAAATATATTGTTCCTCCAGCCCAGCTCTTATAAAAGCATTTTAATTGCGTAAATAAAAACTGGCCCAAATCGAAAATGTTTATGGTGTTTTTTAAGTAGGAAGTTGGCAAAACTCTTTAAAGAAACAATATATTTGATTTCGATGGGATTACTGTGGAGGTGGATGGAAGACTCAGTCTTGCCTCTGTAGAATCCAATTAGTTTTCATTTATTTCATAGTAGTCTTTATGCTCCATTTTGGGTTTAGAGAAGATTTGGGTTAATAGTGCAACTACTGTTGAAATTATGCTTTAGTAACGCTCCTTTTATGGCAGACCAATTACATGTAGCTTGGGAAAGAGTTCCAGACTCTTAGCAAGGTTGGTAAATCATGTATTTTCAAAATTCTCCTGAGTAGCTGGTAAAAAAATTGGAAGATTGAATGCTCATTGTATTAAACATGTAGATTAGGTACCTATTTTAAAGGGTAAAGATGACCTTGAATCTTTTCCTAGTGCTTCTCACATTTCAGACCTCCACATATAGCGAACAGCTAAAGATCTGAGAGGTTTTGTGGTAAAATGACACAATATGCTATATGCTGCCGGCTTGTTATTAAAATGTGGCAGGTATTTCTATTCAAGTTGCTTGTTCTGTCATGTTAGGTTGAAGAGCTATAAGTCATGTTGGCAATTTATAAATACTATGCTGATGCTACACCTTCACTGAATAATAAAAAGCCTGTGGACTAATAAGTAGCCATATAAAGGACTGTCTTCTTCCATCTCTTTCTCCACTAGTAGGGCTCTATTTTTAGCTTCAGCTCTCTGGTCTGATAGCCTCTCCTCACTGATAGCTTCAAGTATTTCAGCTTCTGGTGTGTAAATTGAGAAGGACCTAGCTGGTTTGTAGCTCTGAAGCTCTTGAATATGAAGGTTAGTAAATGTCCAAATGGTGTGTGTGTGAAATTGACATGGAAAGCCAACTTGCCAGAGATCAGCTCGGCCAGAGGCTTGAGCTGTCTGCTAGGTTGGGTGCCTTCTCGATGAACACATATGTAATTTCAGAAAAACTTGCATCGGGCAGGTCACCAGTTAGATGATCTGTCCTTTACAGAATAGGAAATAGTGGTCTTTTAGAGTGCCATAAAGTGTGATATTTTAAATTAGAAAGGAGTGGGGGTAAAGAAATACACAGAATAACTTCCCGGCTATGGTTTTATCTAGAAGTTTGCAGTGGCCAATCAGTTTTATATAGAGAATAACACAAAGCGAATTTATGGAGTGCTTGTATTCGGTCCCAGGTGTTGTTCTAGGCCCTTTGTGTGCACTGATTCATTAGTCTTTACAACAACCCATATGAACAGGGTGCTGTTATCCTCTCAGACACAGCAGAATTAAAAGGCTTTCCCAAGCTCTGTAGCCTGTGGATGGCACTGGGTGGATGGCATGGACTCCGAGTCCGTGTTCTAACCACCAAACCTGCTTCTAACTCTGCAGGGTCCTGTGTAAGAAAACAGGCGGAGGCCTCACAGCATGTATCTGAAAATTTAAAAGTGTCTCTTTAAAATGTGTTCTATCCTCCTACCTTGACAACTGTATCTTCACAATGACCCAGAAAGGGAGGTTTGAACTGTGAATTCCCAGATCTCCCAGAGCTCAGAACTGATCAAAAGGACCTTTCCCTGGCCCAGAGCCTGCTTCCTTTGGCTGTTCACCTGTGATACCATCCTACCTGGTGAAGGGCATTGTGTCCACTTGCATGTCCAGTCTGTCCACACCCTTTGCCACCCCCTAACCAAGCCTCTGGCTCCAACCAAGGAGGCCAGACCTGGAAAGAGCTGGTTCAATCCTTGGAAGTGTCTGCGTATTTGATCAGGGGATGCTGGGGACTTGAAGTGTAGCCTAAAACCAGATGGAGGCTTACTGGTCCTGGATGGGTAAGTCCACCTGGTACTCTGCAGGAAAATGCCTGTGGCAGGAGTGGCCCAGGGCTGTGACCCCTCTTACACAGTCTAAGCATAGTATCGTTAAACAGCACAGCCTTTTGGATATAAACATAAATGTCTTTATAGATTCTAAAATGATTATGTTTATAGTTATTTTCCATTTCATCTACTTGTACAGGTAGTTACATTTTCACCTAGGAATTTGGTTATCCTGGAACTGCAGGGTTAACTCTGCATCAGCATGTAAGGATTTCTGTTTTAAGACATTTTCTTATCTCTCCCAAACCCTGATGGTTTTAAAGAGCATTTGATATCTGGCATACTGTCTGCTTTGACAAGTATTGCAAGAGGACTTACTGGATAAATCATGTCAATTTTTCTCATCTTGCCCAGCATCAAGATAACATCGGTACTTCCAGTTTTGCAATTTGATTTGCTTTGGAAATAAAAGCCCGTCGTTAATCTTGGATTACTAAAACCCCCGCAGCAGCCTGGGCATAAACAGACTTGTACACAGAGGGCATCCCCTGGTGATCCTGACTGTCCATTCAGAAGGACTTTCCTTTTCCAGCATCAGTCTGCATTTTTAAAAATTTTATTTATTTGTTTAATTGAAGGATAATGGCTTTACAGAATTTTGTTGTTTTCTGTCAAACCTCAACATGATGTCTGTGTTTTAAAAAGTGGTTTCTGGCACATTACACTTTTTCATCTTCCCTTACTCCCTACCATCTTCATTCTGTAAATCATTGGTTCTCAAAATATTTTGATTGTGGCCCTAGAAAGAAATTCCCTTGCTTCCTGATACCTACACTGAGACATGGATGGATGTAGAGATTCACAAAGACCAGTTAATGTTACCATGTACACAAAAGAAAAATTACCAAGTTAATATAAAATGCATGCATACATGCCAAGTTGCTTCAGTCATGTCTGATTCTTTGCAGCCCCATGGACTATAGCCTGCCAGGCTCCTCTGTCCATGGGATTCTCCAAGCAAGAGTACTAGACTGGGTTGCCATGCCCTCTTCCAGGGGATCTACCTGACCTAGGAATTGAACCCATATCTCTTAAGTCTCCTGCATTGGCAGGCAGGTACTTTACCACTAGCACCATCTGGGAAGCCCCGAATATAAAATATGACTTTATTAATATTTAAATATAATATTCTGTTCTATTTAATTTACCAGAATTGCTGGCTGTGACTCTCTAAATTGATTTCATCACACATTTGGGGGTTGCGATCTGCCATTAAAAATGTACTGCTCCAGAAAGGGAAACACTTAAACATATTTAAGAGACAAAGCTAAAATTTATTAAGTACTTTCTGTATCGCTTCACTGGTGGCTCAGAGGTTAAAGCGTCTGCCTCCAGTGTGGGAGACCCGGGTTCGATCCCTGGGTCAGGAAGATCCCTTGGAGAAGGAAATGGCAATCCACTCCAGTATTCTTGCCTGGAGAATCCCATGGACAGAGAAGCCTAGTAGGTTACAGTCCATGGGGTCGCAAAGAGTCGGACACGACTGAGCGACTTCACCTTCACCTTCACTTTCTGTATCAGGTATGGTTCATGTAATCCTAGTAACAACCTCTGATAGTCCCATGGATGTGGAAACTGAGGCTCAGAGAAGTCTAGAAGTTGCCTGAGGCCCCTCAGCTGGAACACAGCAGAGCAGGGCTGTGTCCAGAAAGCCAGATGTACCCTAACCACTGCTTCCTGAGATGGGACAGTGCCTGGCACTCTCTGTGAACCCCTGTAGGTTACCTGCTCCTGGATGCAGCTGTGGCAACTTTGGGGTTGACTGATGTTGCATGTAGAGGGACACAGGTGTCTGTGGGTTTGTTTTTGGATCAGGCTGCTTCTTTTCAGTTCAGGTCCTTACTTTGTTCTCAACTCCCACTCTACAGCATCAAATTAGCCTGCTTTGCTGGAAGGCAGAAACTGCTGTCTAGAAGATGGTTTGCGGATAATGTGGCAAATCCCCGTTTAGGTAGCTATTTGAGAATGAATCGGCTTTTCAACAAAACTGCTTAAAATGGATACCAAGGAGGAAGGGGGGATGGGATGAACTGGGAGATTGGGATTGACAAATATACTCTACTATGAAGTGGGTTGCCATTCCCTTCTCCAAGGGATCTTCCTGACCCAGGGGTCAAACCTGGGTCTCCCATGTTGCAAGCAGATTCTTTACTGTCTGAGCCGCCAGGGAAGCCCCTAACGTATAAATGAGAACCTACGTATAGCACGGGGAACTCCACTCAGTGGTCTGTGATCACCTAAATGGGAAGGAAATCCAAGGACAGGGGCTGTATGTATCCATGCAACTGGTTTCACTTTGTTGTGCAGCAGAAATTAACACAGCACTGTAACACAACTATACTCCAACTAAAAAAAAAAAAAAAGAACTGCTTAAAGAAAACACCGCAAACTCAATCTGTAAAATATTATGGAATAAATTAAACATGTTTAAAATTCTATGAATAAAAGAATTCGAAATTGCCTAAGGCTGAAAAGGAAAATGTGCTTAACAAGTTCCCTTTGGAGCAATGGTTAGGGAAATCTGACGTGGAGGCAGCGGGTAAAAGAGTAAATGCTTTGAAGTGAGGGAACCTGAAAGCTCCATTGGCCCCTGCATTGAGTAGTGCTGAGATGGGGCAACTTCCTTATTAACTTCTGAGCCCCACTTGCCCCTGTGTTTAAGGGAATCATCCGGCCCCTTGGCGGGGTCGTTATGAGCTCTGCATGGGTCAGACCACGGAGCCGGAACTTAGTCGGTGTAGTTTGAACCACGCATGCGTGTGTGCTCGGTCAGTCGGTTGTGTCTGACTCTCTGTGACCTCATGGACTGTAGTCCGCCAGGCTCCTCTGTCCATGGGATTTTCCAGGCAAGAACACTGGGGTGGGTTGCCATTTCCTCTTCCTGGGGATCTTCCTGCTGCGTCTTCTCCATTGGAAGATGGATTCTTTACCACTGAGCCTCCTGGGAAGCCCCAGTTGGAACCATAGCCAGCCACTAACTGTTGGTCATTCTCTATGATACAGGAGGGCGGTAGTGGGGAAGAAAATGAAGTCTTCATACCTAATTGGTGGTAGAGTTTGGAGATGGATATGGGGTCAGAGGTGTTGGTGTGTCTTTGAACTTGAACATGAGCAAATATCATTCCCCCCACCCCCTTTTTTTTTCTAGCACCTTCCTTATTCTGGAAGTCCTTGTGAGTTTTCATTTATGTGGAGAGAAGTTGCTATTGTTCAGTCACTAAGTTGTTTGACTCTTTGTGACCCACGGACTGCAGCATGCCAGGATCCTCTGTCCTCCACTATCTCTCTGAGTTTGCTCAAATTCATGTCTGTTAAGTCGGTGATGCTACCTAGCCATCGCATCCTCTGCTGCCCTTGTCTCCCTTTGTCTTCAGTCTTTCCCAGCATCAGGGTCTTAGGCATCAACAGTTTGAAGGCAAGGTTGATTTTAATTTTCTTCGTCTGTGTCCCTAGTAGGGCTCACACATGAAGCATTAGCGTGAATGAGTGAAAAAGAATCAACCTTCAGAAAACTTTTGAAAAGTCATTGTTGTTTTAGTCCTGGATTATTTTTAGCGATGCTCCTTTATCATACTTCTGGCTATGGAAAAATACTAATCTAGGGTTTTGTTAAACAGTCATCCATATCAAGCTCTTGCATCTTTACTGTTTGACTTCAACATTTTTGGATATACGCCTACCTTCATTGACTTATTTGCTTGAAATAGGAACTTAAAGACAATAGCTGCAGCTAATTGATTTTTAAGCTTAGATTGAGAGAATTCTTTTGACAATTGAAGTTCTTCCTCCAGTATCCTGTTCACTCTTTTCCTTTGCTTCTCCTGTGCCCCTCGCCACACTAACCTACCTGCCTTTCTCATCTCTGGCAACTGTTTGCTTCCAGGATCTTCTGTTGTTCTCCCACCATTGAAACAACCTGGCTTCCTAGGGTGCCCTTGCTCACCTCACAGCTGTCCTCTTTCTAGATGGAGGGCACAGTGAAGTCTGTTTCATTTTCCATGTGGTCTGCACACCGTGTGCATAACTGCGTTTTGCAGTCTGCTCTCCTGTCTCTTGTCTCCTGCACTTGGCTATTTCACACCTTCACCTGGCTTTTCAAGATACCTTTCTTGTTACCTGAACTGCCCCGTGCAGCCTCCTGTGTTCAGCCAGGCCAACTGCTCTCCCAAGCAGGCTCTTAATTACTCTCCTATCTGGGCTGCTTTTTCAGCCTCCCCTTTTCACCCCAGTACACACACAAATTGCAGTGTTTCTTTTTGTTACCAACAACCCCCTATCACAAAAATGCTTTCCTTTTTCAATCCTGTACTTCCTTTGATTGTGGCCCTATCTTCTCCTTCCCTTACTATTTTTTCAAATCTTTCTCCTCCCTGACACCACTGTTTATCCATCACCATCTGATGTCGGCTTCTGCCACGGTTTCCCTGAGGATCTCCTTGTTGCTCAATCCAGTGGGTTTGTTTGGGTCTCTATTTCATTGACCTTGCGAGGTCTTTGGTGCCCTTTCACATTTCCGTGGGAACCCCTTTGCTCTAAGCAGATCTCTCCTGGGTCTCATCCTAATCACTAGTGATTCTTCCAGCCTCCTCTCTGCATTTTCTTCCTCTGCTTTCCTCTTCAGTGATGTCACACCGGATCATCTTTGGGTCCCTACTCTATTCTCTCTATTTTTCTTCCCACTGCTACATCCTCTTTCTGGGTGATATGAATATTCCTGGGGCTTCAGTTGCTGTTCACATACTGACAACTCTTCAATCTCCATTTTTAGCCCTGATCTGTTTTCGGAGTGCCAGACATATTCAGATGCTGGGTGGGAGCCTCACCTTCAGCTGCTATGAAGCTGGTTTTCTTGTCATCCTCTGCAAATCCGCCCTCTTCCTCAGTTGCCTCGGTGGATGGTGGGCATGCTATCCGCATGTGTCCCAGCCCAAATCACGCTGGCTCTCTTCTCTGACCTCTCCCTGAGGGTCACATCCAGCAGTCAGGAGACCTTGTTGATGCCTGCGCCTTCAAGCCCTGGAGTCTGACTGCATGGCTTCTCACTGCCACCCCTTTGGTCCAGCACCTTACAACGTCTCACCTGTATTATAGCACAAGATACTTTGGCCTCTTGTCCCTCAAATTCCTGCTACTATGAGTACTAGTACTACTACACCCCTCTACTGGTGCTGCTGGTATTACTACTTCTGCTACTCAAATAGCTCTCGGTCAAGGGCCGGGTGATGTATACGTTTTATCTCCAACAGCTGATCCTGACAGTAACTTTATGGGGTGGGAAGTATTATCTCCATTGCTCCACATTATAGAGGAAGAAACTGAGGTCAGAGAAGTTGCTCCTTGTCCCTGTCCAAGGTCACGGTGACTCCCAAAGTCACATGGCCTCCATGCTGCCATTGCTCCCAACAGCTGCTTGTCTCGAGTTCTTACAGCACATTCGATCCTTGCTGAGCTGGAATTCAGTCCTTGCAGTAACTCGGGAAGGGAGGTCGAGAGACTGCAGTACAGAGATCTTGAGCCACAGGTCTCAGTCAGAGGGAATAGCGTCTCAAGTGGGGAGGCTGGAGCAAAGCCCTGTCTCCAGTTCCTGGGATGGGGTCTTCTCCTCTGATCCCTCACCTCCAGCTTTCCCTCCCCATGGGAGCTTCAGAGCCCCATCCACATGGCTGGAGTGTTTGCAAAATCCCGACCCAATCTAGTCACCCTCATAGCCTTCGGGGTACAGCTTAAGACAAAGCTCAGGGGTCCCCTCTCTGGTCCCATTTCTTGTCCCCACCCCACCCCTGCATCTTCAGTTATCAACTGAGATCCCAGTGCAGGTGAGGCGGGAACCCCATTCCCCTTGCTTTCTCCCTGTGCCAGCATCACCTCTGTCTTCCTCCTCCTCCTCACCTGTCTACCTCTTACCTGTTCTCTTCCAGGAAGCTTCTGTGACACGTGCTGTCCCTGGCAAGCTGGCCGACAGGCCTTTGCTGGCTTGTCGCTACCCGTGTCTCAGCACCTTTCTGTAATCCTGTCCCCTGGCCTTGCTGCCAGCTTTATAAGGGTCGAATCTTGTGGTCCCTGCAGCCTGGGTGGCCTCGTCATACTGTCTGCACTCAGGGGTCCATGACCTGGCTGTCAAGTGAGTGATGCACAAACTGGCCTTGTAGACCAGTTGGCAGCATCTTCTGGTGCCATGCATTTCAGAAGTACATAACCCAGATTAAGTGCATTAATGTAGTATGACTCTGCCTGTATTAAAAACCTGCTCTTCTTGGGACTTCCCTGGTGGTCCAGTGATTAAGACTCCTCGCTTCCACTGCAGGGGACTTGGGTTCAATCTCTGGTCAGGGAACTCAGATCCCACATACAGCATGCAGCATAGCCAAACAAACAAAAAAACAAAAAAAAACCCCCAAAACTTCTCTTCTATAATCGATGAACTTTTGATTCTTTTTGATTCTTTTTCATGGCTAGGAATTATATCCATGTAGGTTTTTTTTTTGGCCTGGAAAATTCCCTGGGCAGAGGAGCCTGGCACAGTCCATGGGGCCACAAAGAGTTGGACATGACTGAGCAACCCAGCAGACAGTTTTTTGAAACTGTGAATTAAAAGAGTATCATGATGGAATAAGGCATTGATGCCCGGGTCATAAAAGTCTTCAAAGGGAACAATCACACATTACTGCCATTCTTCTCTGTAATTTTAATTTTTTATTATGTACAAGAATATTACTTTGTTTGCACAGTAATTGTTCACTTCTTTGGGAGTGGAGATGCTTGCTGTACTGGGAACAGGTGAGGGCTTTTCCAGCAGCAGATAACATTCAGAGCGACAGGCTCACACATGTCTTGATGGAACAAGGAATGAAAGCCAGGATTCCTGCCACTGCTTAAAAGTTCAGGCCAATAAATTCTCACCAGGTTTTTCTTAGTCAGCACTGGCATTTTGGAAATCTGTTCCACTGCATAAAAGCTGAGAAAAAAGGATACCAGAGTGTGATTTAGTCTCTAAAGCATCACTTTATGGTTGAGGATAAAATGATCACAGAAGGGTTTTTCCTTTTTGAAAGAATCCTTGGGGCAAACTGTGGAAAGACTTGTGGAGGGCAAGAATATTCATTTATTCATTCATTCCAACAGACATTTGCATAGATGGGGAAAGAGGAATAAGACACCGTCATCCATTTAAATTAGGTAAGAGAAAAAGAGAAAGTAAAGGAACCCTGGTCATTATAGAAGGAGAATGGAGGCATCCACATAATTGGAAGTCCTTTGATGGCAACAGCTCTCTCCTGTTTGCAGTTGAATATGTGTTTTCAATACATTTCTTTACTGTCGTTTCATACTGCTTATGGGATTCTTGAGGCAAGAATACTGAAATGGTTTGCCATTCCCTTTTCCAGTAGACCACGTTTTGTCAGAACTCTCCACCCACCCATCTTGGGTGACCCTGCACAGCATGGCTCATAGCTTCCTTGAGTTACACAAGGCTGTGATCCCTGTGATGATTTTGATTAGTTTCTGTGATTGTGGTTTTCGTTCTGGAGGCTGTAAAATTATAATTCTTGCTTCTTCTGTCTGTCATAAGGGTTGTGTTATCTGCATATCTGAGATTATTGATATTTTCCTGGCAGTCTTGATTCCAGCTTGTGCTTCATCCAGCCTGGCATTTCCCATGATGTACTCTGCATATAAATTAAATAAGCAGGGTGACAATATAGAGCCTTGACATACTCCTTTCCCAATTTTGAACCAATTTTCTGCCACCCTTATAGCAGAAAGTGAAGAGAAAGTAAAGAGCTTCTTGATGAAGGTGAAAGAGGAGAGTGAAAAAGCTGGCTTAAAACGCAACGTTCAAAAAGCCAAGATCATGGCATCCGGTCCTATCACTTCATGGCAAATAGATGGGGAAACAATGAAAACAGTGGCAGACTGTTTTCTTGGGCTCTAAAATCACTGCATAAGGTGACTAAAGCCATGAAATTAAAAGACACTTGCCCTTTGGAAGGAAAGCTATGACAAACCTAGATAGCATATTAAAAAGCAGAGACACTGCTGACAAAAGTCTGTCTAGTCAGAGCTATGGTTTTTCCAGTAGTCATGTATAGATGTGAGAGCCGGACCATAAAGAAGGCTGAGGCCCAAAGAATTGATGCTTTTGAACTGTGATGTTGGAGAAGACTCTTGAGAGTCCCTTGGACTGCAAGAAGATCCAACCAGTCAATCCTGAATACTCACTGGAAGGACTGATGCTGAAGCTAAAGCTCCAATACTTTGACCACCTGATACAAAGAGCTGACTCATTGGAAAAGACCCTGATGCTAGGAAAGATTGATGGCAGGAGGAGAAGGGGACAACAGCGGATGAGACGGTTGGATGGCATCACTGCCTTAATGGACATGAGAGCAAACTCTGGGAGATGGTGAAAGACAGGAAAGCCTGACGTCCTGCAGTTCGTGGGATCACAAAGAGTCAGACACGACTTAACACCTGAACAACGACAACAAATGTACTGCCTAGTGATTGTGTCCTTCTTTTACTCTAAGCCTGTTTTCAGGAAGATTATCTTAAATTCATTGACATTATAATGTAAATGATTAAAAACATGTTATCTTTCATTTTAATAGGAAGCAAAGTCTTAAGTAAGAGAAAGTCATCATTTAATAACTGAACTTCAGGAATGAATAAACAGGGCAGGCTATATCATTTATGGGCTGTGGGACCTTGTTGGTGTCTATGAAATCTGTGACTCAAAGTCTGTTTCTAATATGATGCTGTGGGAATGACCTGGCCTCTATTCTAGTGGGTGGCCCACTTACCAGCCAGACGACCTTGGCGACCTATCATATTCATGATCGGCTTTTGTTTTCAAGTTTTCTTTACTCATCTTAAAAATAAGGGGAGGAAGTCTAGGGCTTCCTTGACTGATCTTTAAAGGTTCTATAATAAATCCGGATGTGCACTGGAGAAAAGGAGATTTATTAAAGGGAGGGTGATGCTGTAAGCAGTAATAGAGGGGCTTTCCTTTCAAGACAAACCTGAGACAATTAGACTAGTTCACTCAAAGATCATCTGATTTCCATAGTCATTTCAGTAGCTAAAGTGAGTGTCTCCACCCTTCCCTTTTATAATCTCTTGTGTGATGCCACTTGGATGGGAAGGATCAAATTGAGAAGGCTTTTAAAAAAGAGAAACCCCTCTTTCCCCCTCCAGTACTTTCCCCCTACCATTGACTTCCAAGTTGAATTTGAAATCTAATGGTGCAGATACTCAGAACTACTCTTATCTGCCTTTTTTTTTTTTTGCATTTAATTGGGCTAACCTTTAAGAAGAGCTGGCGTATCTGACTTAAAGCTTTTAGGCATAAAATTTTTAATATTGGCTGTTAGGGACTTTTCCAGTTCTAATTATTTGTCCTTTATCTTGGCAGCTCATAATTAACTAATGGTGGTATTTATTTTAAATTGAGAAGGATTTGTGTTGAGATATAAAATGAGCATTTGAGAGAGAAAAGCAGCAGATTTAGGAAATAAATTTTTAAAAAGGCGAGGAGCATAAATTAGCCTAAATAAGAGGCTGAAGAAATCTGTACTCAACAAATTAATTTCCACTGGGGAATTTATTCCTGGAATGTCACTTTATAGTTAGATTTAGAACTAACATGACAGGATAGAAAAATGAAATTAAGATTTTTCATAGACAGTTCTGGTAGAAGGTGGAAAGCAGAATTGATTGCTCCTTATAATACTGGTTTATTTTGTTTTATGATAGAATCCATAAAGCCCCATCAGATAATCCCATTCAATCCATGCAAAAGCTCTGTGATGTAAGTAGTCATCCTATTTCTAAATGAGAAAATTGAGTCTCAGAGGGGCTTAGTAACATGCCCAAGTTTAAATTGCCAGTAAGAAGAGCAAGACTCAGACTCAGAAGCAGTTCTTGGAAACCGTGAACATCAGTTTCACCTTCACCTCTGATCATTTCTATGTATTCTAGCATTTTTGACCAATACACCAGGCAAAACTTTTCAGCTTAATTTATTTTATATACTTTCAAATATTCTGCATCTTAGTTAAACAATTTATAGCATTCTGTTATTTTTCAGATGAACATTTACCGGATTCAGCTGTTTCTTTAGAAAAATTCAAATCTATTACTTTTCAAGTGTATATCACAGTTAAGTGTATTACTTGTTTTGTTTTGCCAGGTTTGCACGAGTAGTTAGTATTGGGGTTCTTATGTTCTCCATTTATCTGCTCAAATGGAGTTTTGAAATAAAAAGTTGGAAACTCACTATAAATAAGCCATAGGATACAGAGTAGGTATTTTATCCCTCATATTTGAAAATCCCAAGTATTCTCTTTGATGGGAAGTAAAGAAATAATGCTTCTTCCAAATAAAATGTGAAAAATCCTAAACAATATCTTTTGCTTCTGCTAAAGAATATTTTTGTCCCGAGCTGCTGTGGTCAACCATCTGTTTACATCTTTTATATTTTCTTTGTCAGTAGTATTACTGACAGAGCTGCTTTATTCATTTCTGCAAATATTAATTGAATCCAGTCTGTTTCAAGGCAAGCAGGTAAGGTGTTGCATTTTCAGCCTGGTAAGGATGACTTTCCTGTTCTCATGAGCTAATATTGCACATAACAGTTCTAATTAGTCAACTGGTTTTTCTCCTGTTTGTGATGGGGTGTGGCAGCTCTTTAACAAGTCGAAAGAAAATGAGTCATTGATTGGGTACTAAAACATGATTATGCTTGCTATAATGATAACACTCTACAAATATTACAACTAAAAAAAAAATAGCATGTACTATCTCTGGTAGACAAGTGTCTTTTGTTAAGCTAAAATATTCCATTTCTTCATCAAACCCAGATGATTCAATATTTAGTAATCTTATGCCAGAAGCAGTTTATATGGATGGATCTTTAGATAATGAAAGTGTGTGTGTGTGTGTGCGCACGCACGCGTGTGCAGGTGTGTGTGTGTATCTAGGTAAAAAGACCATCACCCAAACTAGCCTGAGACTTTAAAAGCATTTAGTTGACAGTTACATCTCAAACTTCTGGACTATTCCCAAGTTAAACTTCAGAGAGGGATAGTAGGCTGCCTTTAATACGTGGAAGATCTGTCAGTTGAGTTCACTCATTATTCTAAAGAGGAACCAGTTTATTTATCCTTGACTCTGTACTATAAATTGCCTTGCTGAAAGCAATTTAGAGCAGTCAAGGAGGGCAAAGAATGAGATACGGAGAGCATACAAAGCATGCAAAGTGCAATCCAAATTCTCAAGCCAACCGTTATGACTAAGACACTATCCTACTCAGCTGCCTCTACTGTACCAGCTTGAGTTCTGAGCAGCCCTGGTGGGCGTGAGTGTGAGTGAGCAACACTCTTACCTCCTCTCAGGAGCCTCCATCCTGCTGCTCAAGGAGGGACTTACTTCATCTTCAGCCTTTCCTTCAGAAGTCACAGAGCTGGACACTGAAAATCTGTGCATTTCATCGTATGGAAATGATGCCTCAGTAAAGTGCCAGACATGCATACGCAGAAGACTTTCCCTGTTTCTTCCTCTCTTTGCCCAGATCTAAGGTCCCCTGGAGAAGGGCATGGCTACCCACTCCAGTATTATTGCCTGGAGAATTCCAGGGACAGAGGAGCTTGGTGGACTACAGTCTATGGAGTTGCATAGAGTCGGACACACCTGCAGCAGGAAGCTTGTCTACACCTTCTGCTAACCCTCAGCCTGTTGCCATATGGCTGTCTCTCCTCTCCACTGATGGGGCTCATGCCCTCCAGGGTGCTGAGACCCTCATGCCCATCTCATTTCTCATCTTCTGTGCTCTCACCAGTGGTTGTCTGCCCTGCTTTCTGGAGCCACTCAACCCATTATCCATCCATCAGCCATCTAGCCCTCCGCCCATCCTCGCATCAGTCATTTTGCCATCCATCTCTCCCTCTTTCCAGTATCCATCCACCAGTCCTGCAGTCACCTTCTGCTGGGCCCACTTAAAAAAAATTTATAGATTTACAGAAAATTTATGAGTGTAGTATTCCAAACTAAGTTGACAGACTTTATTTTCTTGGTCTCCAAAATCACTGCGGAGATCTGCAGCCATGAAATTAAAAGACACTTGCTCCTTGGAATAAAAGCTATGGCAAACCAAAAAGCATATTAAAAAGCAGAGACATTACTTTGCTGAAAAAGGTCTGTCTAGTCAAAGCTATGATTTTTCCAGTAGTCATGTATGGATGTGAGAGTTGGACCATAAAGAAGGCTGAGCACAGAAGAATCGATGCTTTTGAACTGTAGTGTTGGAGAACTCTTGACAGTCTCTTGGACTGCAAGGAGATTAAACCAGTCAATCCTAAAGGAAAGAATATTCACTGGAAGGACTGATGCTAAAGCTCCAATACATTGGCCACCTAATGTGAAGAGTCAAGTCTTTGGAAAAGACCCTGATGCTGGGAAAGATTGAAGGCAGGAGGAGGAGGGGATGACATAGTTGGATGGCATCACTGACTCGATGGACGTGAGTCTGAGCATACTCTGGGAGATGGTGAAGGACAGGGAAGCCTGGCGTGCTGCCGTCCATGGGGTTGCAAAGAGTCAGACATGACAGTGACTGAACTGAGCTGAACTCCATATGCGCTGCAACCAGTTTTACCCATTAGCAACATCTTAAATTAGTATGGTACATTTGTTACAATTAATCAACCAATATCAATACATTAATTTAACTAGAATTCATACTTTAATCAGTTTCCTTGGTTTTTATCCAGTCTTTTTTTCTGTTCCAGAATTTGCCCAGGATACGTGTCACATTTAGTTGTCACGCCTCCTTAGATTCCCCTTGACTACGGTGGTTTCTCACATGCCTCTCGTTTTTCATGACTTCGACAGCTGTGTGAGGTACTGTTAGGTATTCTGTAGAACGCCCCTGAAATGGTACTTGTGTGATGTTTTCCTTATAATTAGACTGGGATAATGAGTTTGGGGGAGGAAAATCACAGAGGTGAAGGGTAGTTCTCATCACATCCTGTCAAGGGGCTTCTTATCAACAGGACTTATCACTGTTGATGTTGATCTTGATCACCTGGCTGGCACAGTGTCTTCCAGGTTCCATCACACCTAAGGAGGGGGGACTTACGCTCCAACTCCTTATATTTCTACATAAGTTAAATGGAATTCTTCTGCGTGGGACATTCGTCTCCTCTCTCCCACTTGTTTATTTAGCCAATAGTTTGTTTAAGTCTATGTGGGCTGTGGGTATTTATTATGTACTTTGGGTTAAAATTTGTTCCTTCTGTATTTATTTTATTGCCTGAATTGTTCCAACTTTGGAAGCTGTTTCAATTGGCTCCTTTGTTTGTATGTTTGACATACGCCCATCATCGTATGTGTGTGCATGTGTTTGCATGTGTGTGTTTGTGTGTGTTTAATACTTCTTTACTCTCTGGTTCCACAAGATATTCCAAGTTCATCTTGTGTACTTTTTGCCCTAGGCATAGAGTCAGCCATTTCTACAAGGAGATTTAGTTCTTTTTGTAGAATGGTATCAGAAACCAAGACATGGATGTTAGGTGTGGCTACTGGGGTCATTGTTTGTACGGTCTGTCAGCTGTCAAAGTGAAGAAAGGGATGTGTGAATAACTATGGTATATACATATATCTGTAAATATTTCTATAGGTAACCCACCATCACTCTCTATATTAAGCCAAGCATGAGTTCAAGGTGATGTCTCCCACTCTAATCCATTACCACGTGCATTATTCTAGCCTCTTTCTCTTGCTCATCTGTAAATTTTTATTCCATTGATGAGAAACTTGAGGTTCCCACCATATGCCATCCATTCACTTAATTGTGCAGTTGTGGGGTACATGTACAGCAGTTATCGGAATTGTTACCCATACCCCTGTGGGAAATAGCTTTATCAATTGGAGTGCAGTGTTTGTGCACAGTTCACTTTGCATTTAGTGTTATAGACTCTACTCATTTCCAGGTACTTAGGTCAGCACCTCTTCCCCATACCTCTTTCAGTGAGGTTGTTTCATACATTTGTAATATAGTTAGACTGATTTTGCCATATTTTGCATTCCATTTTGGGATCGCCCAAACTCTTAAGTGATTATTTATTTTATTATTATTATTTTGGCCACCTCATGCAACTTATGGGATCTTAGTTCCCTGACCAGGGATTGAACTTGTGCTTCCTGCAGTGGAAGCATGGAATTCTAACCACTGGACCATCAAAGAATTCCCTTAAAAATTTTCTTGAAACTTGCACATCCTAAATTGTCCTTCGTTCTGTAAAGTACTTTGTGTTTTGACAAATACATGATGTCATGTATTCACCCTTACAGTATCCTATAGAATGGCTTCATCATGCTGAAAAATCTCCCGTTGTTTACTCATTCAACCTTTCCTACTTCCCCCTGAGCTCCTGACAACCACTGATGTTTTCACCATTGCCACAGTTTTGTCTTTCCTAGATGTCACATAATTGGAACCATGTAGTATGTAGCCTTTTCAGTCTGGCTTTCTTCCCTTCAGTTCAGTCGATCAGTCATGTCCAACTCTTTGAGACCCCATGGACTGCAGCACGACAGGCTTCCCTGTCCTTCACCAACTCCTGGAGCTTACCCAAACTCATGTCCATCAAGTCGGTGATGCCATTCAACCATCTCATCTTCTATCGTCCCCTCCTCCTCCTGCCTTCAATCTTTCCCACATCAGGGTCTTTTCCAGTGAGTCAGTTCTTGGCATCAGGTGGCCAACGGATTGGAGCTTCAGCTTTAGTCCTTCCAATGAATATTTAGGATTGATTTCCTTTAGGATTGACTGATTTGATCTCTTGCTGTCCAAGGGACTCTCAAGAGTTTTCTCTAATGCCACAGTTTAAAAGCATCAACTCTTTGACACTTAGTTTTCTTTATGGTTAGCAACATGTAATTAAGATTCATTTACATCTTTTCATGACTTGATAGCTCCTTTCTTTTTATAGCTAAATAATATTCCTTTGTGTACCACAATTTGTCCATTCAACTATTGAAGGGTATCCTGGTTGCTTCAAGTTTAGGGGCAATTATAAATAAACCTGGCATAGACATTCGCTCACAGGCTCTTGAGTGGATGTAAACTTAAAATTATTTGGGTAAATAAACCAGATGTAGTTTTGGATGCTAGAGATATGGGTAGTAGGGACACAGCAATAAACCAGAGAGACAATGTGCTCCGGAACCAAATACCTGAGAGTAAAACAAAATGGTTTCAGCTCGTGAGAAGTGCTGTGAAAGAAATAAAACAGACTAATGGAATAAAAAATGAATGAGCGTGCCTAGCTTGCTGGCACCAGCGGCGGCCTCTCTGAGGAAGTTCATTGCATTTGAACCAGGACCTACACAATGAGAGCTGACATCAGCTGCGCAAAGACGGGAGAGGATGAGTTTTTCTGCAGTAGGATTCAGTTAATGCTGAAACCCCGAGGCAGGATGGACCTTGACATAATCAAGGGACTAGAGACAGAAAAAAATATGAGATGAGATCATGAGTGAGAGCATTTAAAAAAAAAAAAAAAACTTTTTCTTGTAGTATAAAAGACAGAGTACACAAATCCTAAGTGTACAGGTTGATGAATTGTCTCAAACTGAATCTACCACGATTCATCCAGATCAAGCAACGGAACATTGCTAGTACCACACGAGTCCCTGTTGTACCCTCTTGCCATCATTAGTATACCCCCCACCCTCGCCTGCAAGGGTGATTGCCTTTTTAAATACCTTTTGTGTCTTTTGTTCAGCATTGTGTTAAACACGTCCAAGTCATTGCATACCATCGAGGTTTATCCACTTGAGTTGCTGTACAGTGTTTGGTACCTGAATACATCTCAGTTGTTTTTTAATGTGTTCTGCTTTCGATGGGCATTGGGGAGGTTTCCAGTTTGGAATTATTCTGAAGTGAACTGCTGTGAACATTATTGCATGCGTCTTTTGGTGAACATATGTCTGCATTTTTGTTGGGTGGTATACACGGCAGTGAAATTGCTGGCTTACGGGGCATACATATGCTCAGCTTTGCTAGATATTCCCAGACAATTTTCCAAAGTAATGACAGTGACTTACGTTCCCACTAGAGGATCTGAGGGTTCCAGTTGTTTCACATCCTTGCCATCACTTGGTATTTTCTCTCTTTCCCTTTAACTGTCTGTTAGGTATACAATGTTTTCACATTGTGGTTTTATCTGCATTTATCATGAAGTTCAGTCCCTTTTTTATGTTTATTGACCCTCCGGGTATTCTCTTTGCGAAGTACCTGTTCAACTCTTTTGCCTATTAAAATAATAAACTTTTGATTGAGTTGTCTTACTGACTTTTATGTATCCTGGATACTAATCTTTTATGCATCCTAGATGTCAGTCATTTGTCAGAAATATGTAGTGTATGTATTTTCTCCCACTTTGTAAGTTGCCTTTTCCACTATTGTAATGTCTAAGCGTCTTTTGATGAACAGAAGTTCTTAATGTTGATATTGTCCTGTTTACCAGTTTTTTCATTTATACTTAGTGTATTTTGCATCCTGTTTAAGAAATCTTTGTCTGATCTAAGGTCATGAAGATGTTCTCCAATATTATCTTTTGGATCCTTCATTGTTTTAGTTTTTATAATTAGATCTATCAGTTCAGTTCAGTTCACTCGCTCAGTCATGTCCGACTCTTTGCGACCCCATGAATCGCAGCACGCCAGGCCTCCCTGTCCATCACCAACTCCCAGAATTCACTCAGACTCACGTCCATCGAGTCAGTGATGCCATCCAGCCATCTCATCCTCTGTCGTCCCCTTCTCCTCCCGCCCCCAGTCCCTCCCAACATCAGAGTCTTTTCCAACGAATCAACTCTTCGCATGAGGTGGCCAAAGTACTGGAGTTTCAGCTTTAACAGCATTTCTTCCAAAGAAATCCCAGGGCTGATCTCCTTCAGAATGGACTGGCTGGATCTCCTTGCAGTCCAAGGGACTCTCAAGCGTCTTCTCCAACAGCACAGTTCAAAAGCATCAATTCTTCGGCGCTCAGCCTTCTTCACAGTCCAACTCTCACATCCATACATGACTACTGGAAAAACCATAGCCTTGACTAGACGGACCTTAGTCGGCAAAGTAATGTCTCATAATCTACCTGAAATTGATGGTTTACTATAGACCTCAAGATTAATTTTTTTTTCCCTTGGGGACATCCAGTTGACCCAGCACCATTCATTGAAAAGCTCATCCTTTTCCCTACCATGCTATAGTCAAGAAACAAGGACCTTGTGTATGTGTGGAGGGGCTATTTTAGATTCTGATGGTGTGTTTTCTTGCTGGGTGGGATCTTCCCATTGTGCTTCCATTCCTGGCACAATGGCCTACACACCGGAAATGATCAGTAGGTATCAGCTGGTTGATGGTCGGGTCTGAACTTGCCTTTTCAGCAAGAGTATGTGAAATCCCTAGGTTCAGACTCAAAGAGAAGGTTCTCAGATTTGATTTTAGAGAAGACTTGCCTTGACAACTTGATTATATTTCTTCAACAGGTCCAAATATGGTTTTAGACAAGTCTTATTGGCCACAGTCCTAGGAAAGGCCAGTTAGCTTCAGACTAGTCAATAGGACTTCGTCTATTCAACCATCCAGTCATCCACCCAATTAATATTTGTTATGGGCCTACTGTGTGTCAGGCCTGAAGTAGAACTATGAAATTACGGGATTCTTTCCAGAGTTTCTGTTTTTTATTTTAGAGCATTTGTTTCTTTCTTTATAAGTTAAACGTTCCAGTGTGAGGAGGGTAATTTTTGGAATTTTCTATTTCTGGGGTAGCTTTGTTGTTCTATTATAGTTATTTAAATTTTTTTTGGTGTGTGACAGTTTGGGTAAACAGGCCACAAGCCTGTGAATTAGAGCTTTTATGTTGCTATCAGAATATTTTAAAACAAAACTCTACAGAAGAAAAGAGAGTAAACAAAAATGTTTTAAAGCACATTATTTCATCCAGTGAATTTAGTGAGCAGTGAAATATATTTCTTATTTTCAGAATTCAGTGCCAATGCAAAGACCACATTCAGGGGAGCAGAGACGCGCCTTTTCAGGAGGTTGGCCGTGTCTAGGAGCCGGAGCTGGTGTTGCACAGCAGGCGGGTCTCACGCGAGTGCCGCTCCTCATACCTGTCCGCTGGCTGCTTGTCAGTCGATGGCTTCCCCATGGCCGCCATCTTGCTCCGTTATGCTGGGGCCGCGGTCCATGTCCCAGGGCCTCTCTGCCCCGCGCCTCCCTCCTCCAGGGATGTGAACGAGGTGGGGTGTGTTCAGCAGATGCTGGAAGCTGGAGCCAGTTGGCTCCCCCCGCCCCGCCCCGCCCCGCCCCGCAGTAGCTGCTGGAAGGGGGGGCCGCCTCTGCCAGCATTTTCTTGGCCACTGCTCCTGTTTCTGGTGGTTTCCAGTTCCAGCTGCTTGGAGCCCTTTGTGGACACTGGGACAGGCAGCCCTGGGGCCGGGCCAGGGCTGGCTCTGTCCTCTGCTTCAGGAAAGAGACAGAGACTGGCTAGAGAACTGGCTGTCCATGCTCTCCACTCTCCCTTACGGACAGGGCTTTGATTCCCTCTCTTATGCAGTGAATACTGGCTTTTTAGTTTTATTTTCTTTTTTAAGTTTGTCTCCATTTAATGTTTTCACCTATTGAGCGAAAACTTACCTCTCTGGAGGTCACTCATTTGGAATACAGAGATGGACCTGGAAGAAAGCAGGAGTAGATTTGGGGAGCGAAGGAACTGCCCTGGAGAGTCTGTTCTTTCTTCTTTGGAGGAGCTTGTTTCCTCTTCCTTTAGCCATGGTTCTAACAAGCTTGATTTCTTAGTTCATTCTGATTTAGAAGCCACCAAGTAGGCTGCTAGATGTAAGTACTGGGAGATGTAAGTACTGTCTCGAAGTGACAGCTGACAGCCTGACAGTAGGGGGTTGACAGGGAAGCTATAAAAAGCTCAGAAGATTGGCACCATCTTCCCAGAAGACAAAGAACTGTGTGTGTGTCGGTGGCCTGGAGGGTGGCAGTGCAACGCATAGGATGTCTGACCCGAGTTATCAAGAAAATGTTCAATGCTATCAATAGCCTCTGCTTCAGAAGGCAGGTGCATTTAGAGCAAATTATAGAAAAAGAGTGTCGATATCGGTTATCTGAAATAATTTGCTTACACATGTAGAGCCACTGTTTTCCTCAGGACACTAAATAGATAAAATACTCCTCTTTCTCTCTCTGTCTTCTGGTCTCTCCCCCTCCATCCTCCCCTCTTCCTTAGCCCCCTTCTTGCCTTCTTCCCACCCTTTCTCTGCCCCTTCCTCTCCCCTTGTCTTCCTCCTCCCAGCTCCTCTTTTTGCTTCCTCTTCACTTCCACACTCTCTCTCTTCCCATCACCTTACCCTACCCCCCAACACAATTGGGATGGACAGAACTGCAAAGATAGTATTAATTTTTCTCATATCCACATTCACTCAGCTTCCTCTGATGCTAAAACATCTTGTAATCTAGTACATATAGCCAAACTAAGAAATCAACCTCAGTGTAATATTAATGCTGTTAGCTAAACTACAGTCTTTATTCAGATTTCCTTGTTTTTGTTGTTGTTTCCCCGCTAAATTAGGTCCTCTTTCTCTTCCAAGACCTAATCTAGAATATTTCACTGTATTTAGTGGACTTTGTTTTTGATTTTCCTCCATGAGGAGGAGCAGCCAGGGAAGCTCATAGAGGATGAGATGGTTGGATGGCATCACCAATTCATGGACATGAGTTTGAGCAAACTCTGGGAGATAGTAAAGGACAGGGGAACTTGGTGTGCTTCAGCCCATGGGGTCGCAAAGAGTCGGACACAACTGAGCGAGTAATATACATACACACACCCTCTACCCAACACATCTTAGTATTTATAAGCCAATCAAAAATAAATGTGATAGCATTGCTTAGCTGGCACTTCTCATCTGCTGCCTGTGGTGTGGTTTATTATGTATATGTATCTTATCTTCCTAATTTGTCTCTAAGCTCCTAGAGGGTAGGAACGTTGGTTCATATGTTATTGGGTCCTCCAAAAAGTCCAGCAAATGTTCTCTGTTGAATCAGTTCAGTTCAGTTCAGTTCAGTCACTCAGTCGTGTCTGACTCTTTGTGACCCCATGAATCGCAGCACTCCAGGCCTCCTGTCCATCACCAACTCCTGGAGTTCACTCAAACTCACGTCCATCGAGTCAGTGATGCCATCCAGCCATCTCATCCTCTGTCGTCCCCTTCTCCTCCTGCCCCCAATCCTTCCCAGCATCAGAGTCTTTTCCAGTGAGTCAACTCTTCGCATGAGGTAGCCAAAGTACTGGAGTTTCAGCTTTAGCATCATTCCTTCCAAAGA